>JAGVSP010004806.1:0-14066 GCA_022494985.1 Micrasema minimum
TACCTATAAGCTATAATATATCGGTTTACCTAGGAGTATAGAGTATAGCCCTAGTGATGGGATCGTTTATCAAACGTTTGACATTCTGGTCTGGACAGTGCTGACGTCTACATTATAATTATCTATGTACGACTCTGTACCTATAAAAAATATATGTGTGTGTAGTAGTAAGTACCTACTTACATCTTAGTGCGTATCTTTTTAAATAGATACATGTAAAGCGGAATGACGAAGACGATTTCAATATATAGTAGTTCCAAAAAAATTGTCACATATGGTTATCAGATGATGGGCGGAATGGGGAATGTTGTAGTACGTCAAGTGGCCACTTAACCCAGCCAATGACAGGTCATACGCCCTGCAAACGCCTAGATAACCCACATTCGTTTCCAGAGTTTCTCTGTCTCTGTTGGGATATAAATAATATCAGATACATACTACATTGACGTCATTGATCTGATTTTTTGTAAATTGAGAACTAGAATAGATCTAAATAATAATCAATATGCATAGAATATCAATGTTTTGAGGGTAGCTGTAGCTACAGATGCTTTGAGTTATCATCCATTGAATTGAATGATTTATACACAGTAGTGAGCTTTTACTAACAGATTTAATTAAACAATATGGATTGTAATCATTCTCTTTTTTTAAGCCTGTTTCTTTAATTGTTAAACGGATAATTCCAAGATATTTGCAACAAGAGGTTCAAAAAATATAAGATTAGAAAAAATAAAAAAACGTCACAGAATTGTCTCATGTGCATTAAAATGTATGAGGAGATGCCAGAAGAAATAAAAAATGAACAAAATTTATAGTTATTTAGGGCTAAGTGTAAAAAATATATGTGTGAGAAATTATTAGTGTGGATAAGAATAGTTAAGAAAAAAATTAATTAAGTGTTATGTAAATAATATTAGTCTATGTAAAATTATATCGTACTAAATAAATATAATAATAAATAAAAATAATAATTATGTTACAATAGATTAAATACGTTATGCTAATGTGAAAATTTAACCAAGTAACATTTAATTAATTTTAAAAATATATAGTAATCTTCTCGACAATCTTTTTTAAAAAACACGTGAAGCTATGCATAAATTTTTTTTTTTTTTTGCAGATTTTGTTTACACGACTTTTTTGGAAAGCTTCAATTTGGATTAGTTAAGTTCCAAGAAAAATGTATACTTTCGTTACAAATCGTTGCGTCGCGTCGCTTGAAGATTGCTCAACCGCCTACGTGTTACCCATGTAAACATTGCCTCAAAGATCATCTCAAAGGTCTACTGTTTACAAAAAGGCCTCGAATCGTCAAATAAACAAAGGGTAGTATTTTTATAGCATAAAATTGTCCCAATAGTAACATATTATCTTGTAAATGAGGATACAACACCACAAATGTATTTGATTCCTTAACTTGTGGCGTTCTAGGATAGAAATCCTTCCTAAAAAGAAGCAGACAAATGGTTATACGAATAAAAAATGTTTTACTGTTAAAGATTGATGTTATTTTTATGTACTAATAAATCTATGATCGCGGGTCGTAATGTGAAAACCGACATTTTGGCGTTTTTCACTTTATATGTTATTCTGACCCAGTTTTGTTTGTGGCATAGATTGATATATTTGTGTACCTGAATGATGCGAGCGAATGGATATAGGCAATAAGTTAGCTACGCAGATTTTTTACTTCTGCTGAAGATGCAAACATAAAAAAATAAGTCAGTTCCTGTCTTGGGCACATAAGATCAAAAATATGGTATAATATTTCTATTTATGTTGTTTTTTGTGATTATCCGTGTTGTGTCTACTGCCGACTGCGACACGGTACAAATTCCAAGTACATAAACTCATCACATTTTACATAACATATACTTCACCCTGAAGATGGCGCCTGCAACGGTGGCCGAAACGTCGGAGAGGAGAAAAAATACAACACGGATAATCCCAAAAAACAACACAAATAGAATTAACAACGACCGTGAAAATCTACGCACATATGGTATAATATATATGTCGTGAGTAAATACAGTCAAATCATTCTTATTATACAGAAAAAAATCGTTTTAAAAAAAAAATTAGGCAAAAAAAATGTTAACTCGATAATCATAGATGTATGTATAGTCATAATTTGTCCATCCCTTTCCAAAATATTGAAAAAAACAATGAGAATAGAGGGTCATCATCATCATCATTTCAGCCCGTTAAGGTCCACTGCTGGACATAGGCCTGCCGTCTCCACTCCTCCCGATCCGGCGCCGCCCCCATCCACTGTCTTCCAGCAGACTTCCTGATGTCGTCCACCCATCTCATCGGTGGACGTCCTGAGGCCTCTGATTTCTCAGTCTCCACACCAGAACGCGTTTCGTCCATCTGTCGTCCGTCATTCTGGCCATGTGACCGGCCCATTTCCATTTCAACCAAGCAATTCGCTCCACCACGTCGCAGACCTTTGTCTGGCGTCGGATCCAATCGTTCCTTTTTCGGTCTTTTAATGTTATTTCAAGCATAATTCTCTCCATGCTCCTCTGTGCAGTTTGCAACTTATGGGAGGATTGCTTGGACAGTTTGCAACTTATGGGAGGATTGCTTGGTCAGAGTCATTGTTTCCGTGCCATAAGTACTTATGGCGCGGAATAGAGGATATGCCGATAAAAATCAATCTCCATGCATCTCAATTGGCGTAGGGTATTTTCATAAAATTTTCAATTTAAAAAAAACAAAAAAAAACAGCATTAATGTTTTATTTTAATACACATTTAAAATACAATATTTCAAATTTCCGTCAACAATATGTCACATTTTATGTCCCTACCACACGTTGTGATATAAGATAAGCAATATATTATAAGTGTGTCGACACCAACACAAAATGGCGGAGGGTTATTTGTTGTATTTTATTAATTTCCCGCCAATTATTCCCTGTATTGTTGATGGCCGGACGCCATATTGCAAAGGTAGCCGGGGGTAAATTGGAAAAGTTAACGCCGGAGACACGTGAAACATAAACCGAAAAAAAATAGCTAACTCACTAAAAGAGCAAGTACTTGTTACTTATGTTTTCAAGGAATGAAAAGTCCTTTTTGCTTTTTTCCTTGGCATAGTTTGGATATTTGTACTTCTCTAGCCCTTCCGTAAAGGTTCAGATTACTTTCCTAATGGTTTACATAATATGAGGCGTGTGTAAATAAACACGATAAGTCTATTTCGTAAAAACGTTTTATACCTAAAAAATATATTTTTATACTTTATTTATCACGGTAACTTTTAAGTTAGGTGAAATATATCTATTTTCTTTTGATTTTCTCTTTAAAAAATTATGTCATATGTACATACTACTACTACTTTCCCTTATCCGCACCCAATAGGGCACTGCATTGGTACACCAAGTGCAGTGTATCTTGATAATTTTATTACATGAAGGCAAAGATTATCAGTCTTACGCTTCAGTACCAGTCCAAGGTAACACACATGAAATATTAATATGAAAATCTCATGTAAATAAATATTTTATGTACATAAGTATATTACGACTACTTTCCTTTTCAGCACCCATTGGTGCATAGGGCACTGATTCGGTACACCAAATACAGTGTATCATGATTATTTTACGACGTGAAGGTTAGATGATTAGTCATAAGCTTCAGTACCAGTCCAAGGTATCACACATGAAATATATTATAACTACATACACAATACATAATGAAAAATGGTGATGTATAACATGAAAGCTACCAATAAAAAAGTTTTTATAAAGACCAAGGTAAAATATTAATTATTTTTAATAAATATGAATAAAATCAACAATTAGTTCACTCCAGAAACTTCACGTCCGTACGCGAAATGGCAGCCGATCGCGTAGCTTAGATGCAGTTTATGTAATCCATATGCTTCACACTGGGAACTGTTGGCTTTTCCCAATTATAATTCATAGGTGATACCTTAGACTGGCGCCAAAGCGTAAGACTGATCATCTTGCTTTTATATAATAAACACAATCAAGATTCACGACATGTTGTGTACCAATGCAGCGCCCTTTAAGTGCGGATAAGGGAAAGAAAGTAAGTAATTGTAGTACCTACATATTTTATATATTTATTGAAATTATTACCTGATATAAATTTTTTTACTGCCGGTGTACTTTTTCACTTGGTCCCATTTGTTTGAGTTCCTCATATAGTTAGTATTATAAATGTACCTGAATTGTAGCTTGTGGAAGGTACAAATTTTATTGTACGAGATCTTGTAATAAAACCTGTACTGCTGGAGTAGGCAGTAGGCATGCTATGGTCCGTTTGCGAAACAGCCAGGGAAGCATACAAATGATGAATTACGCAGAAATGCTGACAACTTTAGATTAATAGCTAAGAATTTCGGGAAGAGCAAGCTAAATTTAAATCCTTAGGGCTGAAACACTTTCATGAAGGTTTCGTGGCCGAGTTTCATAACCGTCATGAAAAAACCTTAAATTTAATTACCTATTACAATAATTAATTAAAAAAACTTTTGGTTGTCTGTAAAGTCGGTTTACGGACGAAAATTTTACGTGATAACGTTGTAAGAAAACATTGATGAAAAATGGCATACTTTAAGAATTGAATTGAATTATTATTACTGAATTATTATTATTTTGTGTGTGGCGTGGCGTGGTATGGGAAATAAAAATATCCTTTTAAAGGATCGGTCTGGTACTACCGAAAACATATTTACTTGGTCTGGAAGTGCACAATTTGGTGATTTCATTTCATTTTGGTGATGACAATTTCACTTTCACTATGTAGCTTGTGTGCTTCTGCTGTCTCCCTTCTACTCGGACGCATCGGCCGATGGAGTGGAAGAGAGATAGATGCGTCACAAACCGAACGCTTAGGCCGATTGTGCCTATAACATTTATATCCTGGATAAATAAAATAAACATCGATGCAACTGTAGATACTTGCCCTAATCAAGAGATAACATCATTATCGCTGAAAAAATTAAATCTTTCCTGAAAATTAATTGAATGCGCAATTTTTACGAAAAAAAATTTTTTGTTACAAAAGCTTAATGTTACACTAATAACTAGCCACGGCATGTAATGTAGCCTTCTTTGGGGCTTGGTATTGTTTAATTCATGTATTTTTATAGATTTACCAGCATTACCAAGGCAAAAATTTGTTTGACGCTAATAACTGTTAATCAACTTATTTATTTAATAATAATAATACAGATTCCTAGACAGAATTCACTAATTTAAATGTACATAAAATAATTTATTTTGTAAGATATTAACAGCAGTCTTTTTATGTAGTTTTAGAAACGGTAAAAGGGTGTGAATCAACCCTTAATATTTACCAACAACCTACAAGCAGCAACTATACACATAGATAATACTATTAGACTACATTAATTTTATAACGTATAAACAAATTATTTTTTATTTACCCATTCTCTCAGAATTGGTACTATTAACTATAAATACCTAAGTACATTAGTACTTGTGGTCAGGTTAGGTTCAAATGAATACTCAACTAGATAACTTATTATTAAGTTCACCTTAATTGAATTCCGTATTTACATAATTGAAAGATAAAACTTTCCACAAAATTAATAATGTTATATTTCCTGACAAGACCAGATTCAAAATGTTTCGGAAAGTAACATTTCCACGATTCTTTAAAAGTTTTGACAATTTTCCTTAAATGTCTTCGTGTTTGGTTTAATCGGAATATGTAATTTCTCCAATTAACTAAGTCCCTTGCTACGTTATCTAGAGTTTCCGTGATATCATCACGCGGCATCTTAACCCAAATATTAACCTCTATAATAAATACAGTCTACCTAATTTGCATACTCTCAAACAGTAAATAAAGCCGCTAACGTTTTCAAGACCATTTTATTTCACGATTTCATTGAGCTTATATGTTTATTTAAAACCTGAACAAGACTGAGATTTAAATAGTAAAAAAACATTCATTTGTATAAAGAGACTAGATCACAACACCTTGCAGCTACCAAGCGCATGGACGATTTAGATTTTTCTAGCCTCCTACAGTTTAAACAGATTTTAATAAATGATATAAAAAATATTTAAAGTCAATACATACTTAGATTATAATGATGGATTATGTGTAAACGGGTTAACTTTGTAGGGAGATAGATTATTGTCTTGCAGCTACTGAGCGCATGGACGATAGATTCTACCCCCATTTACAAAATTTGAATTGTTAAAAATAGTGAAATGTGTATAGATTCATTATGTAAATGAACTTTACTAATAAGAATTTAAAAATGAATGTTGTGTAGAGAAGGCATGCGATTGAACGTTTGAAAAGATTAATTTTAACAAATATTACTATTAAAAAAAAAAGTTTTATGATTAGGCGGACTTCGTACCAACAAACTTTAATAGATAAGACGCTGGCTAGGACGCATTATATTTTTTCTCAAGCCTGGGTATTTTGTTATTAAAATAATTAAATACAAATAAGCTGCGTTCATCTACAAATTTTATAAAATAATAAAGGTTTAGCCATTTATTCATTTGCGTGATTATAAATCTGTACCCATGAGCCAAATGCGTCTCCTGAAAACCGATGATTTTAAAATTGAGGCTTTTTGCTCTTTTCTGGTACTGAAATAAAAACCTTTATTTATTTAAGAAAAAGCTTTTGTGCTGTGATTTTCTCTCCTTGTTTCTACAGTCTAAGCATACACGATGATGACATGACAAATACAACATTCTGTGACATAGGTAACAGCTGACATTGTTTCGGTTTCAAAGTCACCCTAACCGCTACGTAACCCTTACTTTACCACGGTAATCTAGGAACACCAATTTGGTTCTAGTCTTGGCGAAAACTTGCCATTTAGGTACCTACTTACCAAGTATCCGAGTATGTTAAAGTTGGACCATTATTGTATTGTCGAGCCACGATGGTTTCGTGTTCCGTTCATTGAATAAAAAACAAAAGTTTAAGACAGAGCACCAAGGTTTTTGAGTGAAGCTAGTAGCCCCGCAAAAAAAACTTCCTTTGCACTGCGTTTGCATAAGCAATAATATGTAGGCGTGTAGTGCACTTCTCGTAAATTTTATTGTTTTTCAATATTTGCCACGATCAACCTACGTTCATTACGATGACTTTTATAAACAAGAAAACACCAAAAAGAAAATGACGAAATGGCCATTTTTCTGAAATGTCATCATCAGCATCATCGTTCCATATCACTTCCCTATGTGGAGCATATGGAATCCACAAACTGCGATATATAAAATATTACTGAAATTAAATGTCATTTTTGCTATTTCTTAAATATTGCCGTTTACTATATCGACCCCAGGGGTCTATGACAACCTGCAAGGGGTCTACGTCAGCGAAAAACAAATTGGGGGTCCATGAAATGAAAATGGGGGTCCATGATAGTGATACTCAGCATACACTGATAGTACCTATTTACTTACATTATACTATCTTATAATATAAAGACATATACATTATTTATTAAAATACCTATGAAGCAAAAACAGAAACAGACTGGAGATCATTAGCCGAGGAGATTTAAGATTAAACCTTACAAAATTGACGCCAAATGTTGATAATTTATTATTAAAGCATCAGGTTCATCCTTCCCACTAAAAATATTTACTTATTGCTTAGTTTATTTTATGTTACGTTTATTTTAAATAACAGATACAAAATTTTATTTTGAGTAGTTTTAATTTAAATTCAATTAATAAATGTAAAAACTTAACATGTGTTTTTACTTTAAGTTTTTAACACTAAACTTCACTAGTTAGAAATTTACAAAAAATCAATATGGGGTACCAAAAACCGAAAAACATAGCAAGGGGTCTACGACACAAAAAAGTTTGGGAACCTCTGGTTTAAATCTTGTGTACACCACTCCGTACATAATAACAAATAGCGCCGGCATTCGTCAGTTCACAAAAAAATTATTTTAGGTGCCTACTTTGTAGGTATTTATTAATTCAATGGTTTCGTTCTTTCTCCTCGCCTGTCGTTGTCTGCATGTTCATGTTGTCGCTCAGAACTTAGTCCCAGTGACTTCCCGCCGAACAATCTTCCCCGAGCGGGTTTGTGCAATGTGTGTGAAATCGAGATTTTAATAGTTTCCAAAGAGTTACGCGCTCGGAGAGGGTTAAATGAAACGTCCCGAACACATTTTACGGCACAACACTAATCTTAGGCCTCTTTTAGAGGGCTATGTGACTATGTGTATTTTATATAAATATTGTATATCGCTGCCGTACTGCCAAAAGTTGGTAAGTCCATACACGGAGTAATAAAACTCGTAGTACAACCCGAAATTTGGTGAATTCACATCATATTTGGAGTCGAATGTGTAATTTGATTTTTCAATCTGAGCTTTAAAAAATTTTTTTTTCTCAAAACCTTTTATTAGTACCTCAGAAATTCTTCTTAAAATGCGGTTTTTTATTTAGTTTCATTTATGGATGCTATGAATTTGACAAAATAAATTATATTTATTAACAATTTGTGAAAATTTATCAACAAAATAAAACTCAATTTTCTCGAAAACTGACTAACTAACTAACTAACTAACCATCACGCCATTTCCCGGAGGGGTAGGCAGAGAGGATAGAACGCCACACCACCCTGTCCTGGCACACTTCTCTTGCTTCCTCCACATTCATACATCTTCTCATGCATGCACGTCGATTATTCCGACTTCTTACATGCCCACTTTCAAGTACTTGTTTTACTTGATCATGCCCATGTCTTTCTCGGCCTCCCTCGACCTCTACATCCAGGCACAGCCGCATCATAATTTTTTTTAGCCGTTCTTTCATCATCCATTCGCTCTACATGACCAAACCAACGTAAAGGCCTTTCTTAATTTTGTCGATAATGCTTATCTCAGCCTTGCATTCTGCTCTAATTTCAACATTAGTTCACCTATCATACATAGTTTTACGACACATTCGCCTGAGAGATCGCATTTCAACTGCATTCAATCTACTTTCATCCTTATTTTTCCAACTCCATACTTCGCTTCCATACATAGGGTTTAAAGTAAACGTTAAGGATAAGTTTTGAATAAAAAACTTGTATTCTTTTTTTATTTATGTATTTTATCTGTACACCATTAAACTGACATAAAAACAATAGGATAACTTCACAACTGACTTAGAATATACCATGTGATATTTATTTTACTGTCCTATAAAACCATCAATGATACTTTAAATTTAATTTCACATTGTTTTATGGCGTTTGTAACACTTTGGAACTCTTTCTGGTTCTTTAAAACCACGGTCTTGACAACTGTATTTGAGAAAATCTGACAAGAATTGAAGAGTTACTTTCAGAGGTTGTGAGAAAATGCTTCAAAATTAATTTTGAATAAGCTCAAATTTGACGGCAACCACTTAACTTGATATATCAAAAATATATCTTAAAAAATATTATGGTCCAAGTTGGCATCATAATGTTATGGTTTTAGGAAATCAAGTAATTACTTTTAGATATGAAAGTTTTATTACATACTGTTTTAATTTATTTATTACAAAAACTGATAATAATACTCATTTTAATTACTGTTACAAGCCTAACTAAGGTTTGGTGGAATACTGAAAACTGAAAACCAATTTTAGCATATTTTTATTTACATGCCTGGTGATTTTTGGCCAGTTGTCCTGGTTCAAATTAATTTAAAAGGCTATAGGTAGTCATTACCAGGTTTTTATTATTGTCATATAGAATAAAAATATATGTTTGTATTCAGTTTTACTATAACATTATTATAAACAATGTATTGTATTTTTTTTAATGATTTCTGAGTAACTTTTTTAATGAAATTTATAGTATCACTAAAAGCAATGCTACCGTGTATCTTAAAAAATCTGAAAACAACATATATGTAATTATTTTTATAATTGTGACTAGCAAATTATGATCAATTTTTAATTATTGAGTATGTTTCATTAGGTATTACTACATTAGACTAAAAATACTGTATATACACCACAAAAAATCATAATTTCGTTAATTTATTGTTTATTCAATAATATGCATTTGGTTCAAACACTTCTAATAATTTTACATAATTTTTCAAACATATACAAATTAATAATTCATAGAAATATAAAATAAAACAATATTACTGTTCAAAAATAATATAAAATTTATAATATTTCATTGAGAATAATTTACTTAGAAAAACAGAGATGTAAGATATAGGTAATTATTATTAAAATACTTTAATAAAAAATAATAATGTCATGGTAAATAATAACTAATATGTACAAAATTATTTACAATGAAAAAATAGTTTAATGGCACCTTTAAATTATAAAAAAAAATATGGCCACAAAAGTATTATTATTTTTATTTTATTTCTATAGGTATTGACTTTTAATGACGATGTTCAATCTTCAATACTTTTTATGTACATAGTAAATAGACAATTTAAATAGATAAAAGAGATATTCGTTACGATTTTTACATTTTACAATTCACACTTAAAATAAAACGAATACAAAAAGTATAATCTTTGGCAGTCTTCACTTTAGTACGATGTTCTGAATAGAAAAACTGATCATTTGGTTAAATTTAATAACCTATCTAAAAATAAATTCAAGTGTCATTAATTTTTATGATGGATATAAAAAAGTCACTTACGCAAAGTTTTAAACATACTACGTATAAACACCACTGTATTTTAATGAAGGTATATGTATCAAATATAAAACCGTAGATATCTGGCTTCAAAATGATGAATTCGGTAAAAAAAATTTCACACACTACCTTTTTTCACTGTTTAATCCTTTTCACTTTTTATAATATGCTGTTTGAACAGAGCTGAAACCCATCATGTTTAAAAGTAGATTCCTAGAAATATGCTACATAATGCCTTCATCTACTTGTGTTTGTGGAATCCATATAATTATTATTATAGTTATAGGCAGGCAGCTTTTTTGCTGGTGCGCCTATATCTCTTGTACTGCTTCATGTCTGCCCGTATTGACCGAAGTGGAGTGGACAACTAGGCCTGGCATTTTGTTCGTCTGAAACCACCCTACTGGGAATGAAGTTATACTTGGGGTTGAGGAGGAATTGGGGACGATAGAGCTTCCAGTTGTGGCCCCGTAGATTGGTGTTGGGATTTAGTTGATACATCTCGTGCAGGGGGCGGTCGTAGTAATCATTTAGTATATTGTAAGTTTCAATTAAATCCCATCTCTTCCGTCGCTTTTCCAATGATGTCCTAGTGCTTTTGATCTACCGTGATATGGCAAATTTCTCAATAATTTGTTGGATTTGGGATTTTTTTATCACATGCTCCACAGATGGGGCGGATATGGAATAATGATGATGGTGAATGATATGCTATGTGTCGTTTCAAATAATACAGCAGTACGTAAACCCTTTGTGTAAAAATGCTGATTTTTTAAAAAATATTGTACATAACGCCTTCATCCATTTGGTTCTGATGGCACTAAATTAGATAAGTCTAAGTTTTCGTGATTTTTGGCACTGAAGTTTGTGATTAGTCCGCTGACTAAAGAACGGCAGATCGCAGTCACTCTCGTCCTGGGATCCGTCGTAGCTGGACGGCGGGGTGTCCAGCTGCGGCAGGCCAAGGTCCAGGTACTCCTGGTTGGCCGTGATGGTCAGGATCTTGTCCAGGTCCAGCACCATCTCCGTGAACGAGGGTCGGTCCGACGGCTGGAAGGACCAGCAGTCTCTCATCAGCATGTACCTGGAATACAAAAATACAATTTAAAAAAGAAAAATTCAATTTTAGAAAAAACGAATAATATATTTTTTTAATTTTTGTAGGCGCTGAGGGGAAAGTCTTACCTCCACCTGCAGCTGTTTTAGAGTCCTGGTGGACTCTTATCAGCTGTCATTTTAAGGGATTTTACGTCATTTAGATATTAAAAGGAAATTACTTAATAAAATTTTGAAGTGAAGTTAAATTAGCAAATACGCTTTTTGTCTACATATATATATAAAAAGTATGAAGCCCTGGTACTACATTCCAAGGAAAAAGCAGGGACTGCGTTTTTACGAAAAAAACGGTCTTGGTCATGTGACAATACTAAACAACAACTCTCTTCTAAAATAAAGGGCCTTGAAATATTTTAAGTGACCATTTGTATGCCAGGAAAGTTTTTATTCAAATTTCCATGCTTGAACAATCAATCTTCAATTTATTATTCTTTATTACAAGGTCTTACTTTCACTTAAGTTTAGGCAAAGAATATTAAGGTAATATTTATCAGTACGTAATCCTTTGACAATTCACATATTGTTTTTGAATGCTATAATTAGCCATTTATATTCAGGAATCAGCTCATGAAATCTTTCAAAGGACAAATCAAAATGTAAACACAAGACACATATTTACGTACCTACTATTAGTTTAATTTGAATACATTTTTGCATGTAAAATTTTATGTGCAACTAAGAAAGGTATTGTAAATTATCAAGATTCATGATTGGGCGGCAGAATCCACAAATTAAACTTTTGTGTTTTATCACCAGAGTTACAAATATCTCAACAGACAAGAAGTTTGGTAGAGAATATGTCGTCTACAGGGGCTTTGTTCTAAGATTGTCTGGGTTAAGTGTGGTCACTTGATTGATGTATTACAAATTACAACATTCTCCATTCTGCCTGGTATTAGCATGAAATGGCGTAACGCTTCACATGTGAATTCTCTCAGCCGTCCGTTAGGAAAAATGCTATGCATTTAGCAGAACTTTCAAACATCTCATCTGTTGAGATGTCAATTTATTGTAATTGAATGCAAGTCTGTCATGGGTAAATTCTAGTTTTGGTCTACGGGCAGGGCCGCCTTAAACTAGGCTGAGGCCCTTAGGCACACAAGAATTTGGGGCCCTTTTGGAAAGTAAAAAAAGCGAATTATAATAACATATTGTTACTAATAAGTATAAGTATCACCATTTATTATAGGTAATCAAATACAGTATGATATAATATGTCTTTAATGCTGCTGGTTTTTTGGTTACGGTTTCGATTACGATAAAGGTTTCTTTCGGGTTTTCTGTTGAGCAAAATCTTCTATTATATCCTTAATATTATTAATTAGTACAGTAGGAATAGGCGCAGTCATCGATAAAATATAATGACGTAGTATATGCCTTGTAAATACCTTCTGATAAGATTACTGATTTGTGAAAAAAGTGTAATGTGCCCGACAAAAATGTTCTGAGAATAAATGTGTTAGAGAAATTGTCGGCCCTTCGGGGCCCCCCTGAGATTGGGGGCCCTGGGCACGGGCCCCGTGTGCCCTTATGGTAAAGACGGTACTGTCTACGGGTGTTTGGACACACTCAAAATGGGTTTCATAGTAATGATTAGACTCTACTTACACTTCTAATGAACAACATGGCGGTTTCTCCATTCTGTGTCCCGCACTAAGGTGTTGGTACATGTATTGTCCTGGGATAGTAGGGTATGGAGTTCCTCCTAATGTCATTATTTCCCACAGTAACACTCCAAATGACCACCTATAACAAAATATATAAGTAGGTACAGATATTCTGCAGTCGTCAGAATAAATCACGTAATGCTAACAAACTAACAAACCATCACGCCATTTCCCCGTAGGGGTAGGCTGAGAGGATAGAACGCCATACCACTCTGTCCTGACATACTTTCTTTGCTTTCTCTACATTCATACATCTTCTCATGCACATACGCCGATTATTCCGACTTTTCACATGTCCACTTTCAAGTACTTGTCGTACTCGGTCATGCCATGTCTTTTCGGCCTTCATCGGCTTCTACATCCAGGCACACTTGCATTTAAACTTCTTTAGCCGTTCTTTCATCACTCATTCGCTCCACATGACCAAACCATCGTAAAAGCCCTTTCTTAATTTTGTCGATAGCGCTTATCTCAGCCTTGCACTCTGCTCTAATTTCGACATTTGTACACCTATCATACATAGTCTTAACACACATTCGCCTGAGAGATCGCATTTCAACAGCATTTAGTCTACTTTCATCCTTCTTTTTCCAACACCACGCTTCACTACCATACATACATCGCGTAATGCAATTTTAGA
>JAGVSP010004807.1:0-27232 GCA_022494985.1 Micrasema minimum
ACTACGAGTTTCGTCAGAGCTGGCGGGCCGAGACTTGACTTGGGAGGATGCACGGGAGACTGGCGGCCTCATCGCTTTGCCTGGAGGCAGTTTGTGGATTCCATATGCTCGCACATAGTGGAGCGGATATGGTATGGATGATAGATGATGATAACTACGAGTTTTGTTATAACATGTTTAAATGGGCAAGCAAGGGGGGCGCCATAATTGGATATCGCTCCAACTTGTCTCCGCCTGGGCCGGCACTGCTCGCATGTGTTAAAAATAATTTTGTCTTGCAGTAAGTTATATCAAGAATAACGTATTGCAGTTACCTTATTCAACCAGGAATCATTCGGTTTTTATTTGGAATGGTAACAAGAATAGAACTGCTTGCTGGAATATTTAGCGATATAGCGTAAATGTAAGATGACTATAAGTCTTGTTATAAGTTAAATACAAGTTTAATTTTTAGTTAATTAGACGTCTTATTCTAAGTTCATTTTATATGTTTATTTGTAAATCTAACTGTAATTATAATACTCTTACTATAACGAGCGAAACTAATAAGAATCTAATACTCTTATTAGTTTTGCTCGTCTTTTCCACATCTTTCTAAGACAGGTCCATGACCCGTAGTTCTGCCGTCACACCGAGATGGACATCCAGGACTCCCGAACCTGATGCTGTGTACTGCGCCTTCTCCCAAGTCAGTCCCATGCCCTGCAGCTCTACCGCAAACTACCGATGGATTGTCAGCCGTGGACGTCCAGGACGCTGTGAACCTTGTTAAATAGGCAAGCATAGGCATACATAGTATATGGCCCAGCCAGCTGAAACGCCTTTGCCGGATGGCCGTTGATACCGAGGGCTGCTACGTCTGTTGCCTCACCTCTGTGTTTCTTACAAAGCCAAACCACCATGTTTATAAATGTAATTATTCATTGAAATCAATTATATTGAATTAATTCAGTTTTTTATTCCTCATACTATGAATCTTGCAATATATTGAAATAAATGGTCGAGGAGATGGTATATTTCAGAATTTTACAACATCTCTTCGAGCTAATTAATTTTTGTGTTGGCAAGTCAGTAACAATGGATTTTGATATAAAATTGTACTACTTACGCATGCTTACATACATAATTGTAAGAGTAATCCAAAGAATGACCCCTAAGAATATTTCCCATATGATAGAACTTGAAGATGTCAATTTTCTCATTTTTTTTAAATTGGAAATTTCTCAAAATTTTTTTTAAATTTTTTTTTAAATTTTTTATTTTTTTTATTTGTTTATGGACAGCCAACAGACATACACTTATTTTAAATATATACAACATTAATTTCTAACAATAATGTCCACTTAAAGGCTATCATTAAGTACTAAAAATATTGAAACATTTATTATTGTTGCAAAGTACCTATCCTGTACACAGTTGCTTATTTGTAATATGTAAAGCATAAATTAAAATGTTTTAAAGGAAAAGTAACATAACTGAAAAATAAAATTGGCATTTTTTTAGAAATTAAAATTTAGAAAAAAATAAAAAAAATGTACAGGAAAGGTACTACATCACATACCTTATTAGATTAACTAAATTACATAATAACTAATAATCAATGTATGTACAGATGAAGGTAACTCATCACATACCTTATTAGATTTAACTAAATTACATAATTTTTAAAACAAAAATACTTGATTTTTAAAACAAAATTCTTAATTTTTAAAAACAAAATACTTGCAGCATCTTTCTTCAACCTATCCAATTTCAATATGAGTTAAGTCTATATAATTAAACGTATTATTATACGTGTTGCAGGATCTGTTAATAAAAGAATTTCGACCAGAATTTTGGTATTACATTTTGAGATCAAAAATAATGTTTTGCTTCTGGTCTGCACTCCGGGGATCCTATAATTCCTATTACGTATTATTCCTATTACATAATAAATATCATCCCCTCAACTATTTCAACATAATGCATTCAATTAATACTACACTCAAGTCAATTTGTTATATATATTCATATTCTGTAAACTGTGTAAACGCTAAAAGAACTAATTTAGTAATGGCATCCTCCGGCAATACCACTACTAAAAACCCCCGGAAGTTCAGTACTACTAACTACTATATAGAGCTGAATACACTTTAAACCGTTCTCATGAACAATTTACCAAATTAATGTGACTTCCAGCATTTTAGCTTTAAGGTACAGAAATGTGGTATAACGCCATAGTGTAAGGGGGAAGTATAAAGACAATGTTTGTGTTAAGGTATAAAACAATGTGCTATGGTCACGTAACTTATCTCAGCAATACTATTTTAAAAGAGAAATGCTCTGATTGGTTGAGCATCCATCAGCTTCGAGTTAAAGCTGCCTTCAACACCGAATCCTCTCATATCGACGACGGAAAAGCATTATCAGGTAGTTGACGTAACCAGCAGAGCTTATATTTTGTGGCCGTGTTAATTAATTGATATGTTTCCTTCTAATAAAAGCTCGATAAACAATTCTGGATTAGAAAATTAAAATCCAAACACCAAAATTTTTTGAACAACATTTTGAATGAATATAAATACTTGTAGACAAATTACTGGATTATACCCATGTTGGGCTGATATCAGATATTATTGATATCTCAACAGAGACAGAGAAGCTCTGGAAACGAATGTGGGTTATCTAGGCGTTTCAGGGGCTTATGACCTGTCATTGGCTGGGTTAAGTGGCCACTTGACGTAATTACAACATTCCCCATTCCGCATGTCATCTGACAACCATGTATGACTTTAACAATATTCTCAATAGATGTCACTATAGAGAAATGAATATTAAAAATATTCAAAATCTGTCGAAATACAACTCGCAAGTGGATTAAGAGAAATATCTTAGATAATAATAGTTTCAAAAAATTTGTCATAAAATGGTTGTCAACTCGCAAGTGGAATGGGGGTTACATCTTAGATATATACAAGTCAAAAATTTGTCATACATGGTTTTATGACAGGCGGAATGGGCCATGTTTGTAATTACGTCAAGTGGCCACTTAACCAGCCAATGACAGGTCATAAGCCCTGTAAACGCCTAGATAACCCACATTCGTTTCCAGAGCTTCTCTGTCTCTGTTGAGATATCAATAATACCAAAATTTTTGTTTAGAAAATGTAATTTTGTTCATGTCAAAATTTTCTCTTTCCAAAAGGTTATAAAAACTTAGTTCCAAAATTATTTGTCTGATGGCTACATCAATTAGCCTTTCCATCGTCGATGTAAAAATTAAGATTTTATAAAACACTTTTTTCATCTGCAAAACGTTCCATGACATACTACACTCTTGGACTCCAAAAATTTTCACGCAGTTTGTTCAGACCATTTTGATAACACATTTCTTAAAAATCTTTTGGATGTATTAGACGGAGCTGAGGTATTGGGTGAGAGTGTTGGCAGGCGACTAATTATTTAAAGATAAGATTATAACTCAATCTGATTAGATAACAGTTTTGCTTGTTTTTCAGTTTTAGTGCATCATTCAACCTGTCACCTTATAAAAAGACAAAATGTATAAAGTCCTGAGTGTACTTCTTTTGTTAAGCTGCAGATCAGCTTTAGGTAAAGAATAAAATATTTATAATAACTGCAATTTCAATTATGTTATTGTACCTTTGCAGAAAGTATATTGTTGTCTATTGTTCTAATGAAAAATGTATCAATCCAATATTTCAGTAGGAGTATATAATACACAGAGTGGTATCAACATTTATGGTATTACCCTTCTGTAACAAATGAATGATCATGATTTTACTTGGTGTATGAATGCTGTGTCCATTGCACCATTGGGTGCGGATAAGTGATAGTGGAAAGATGCTGAAATGCTTAAGAATTTTATATATTTCTTTTATTTTTTTTTTATCAGGTCTACGGTGTTATGTGTGTACGATGTCAGCTTCCGATACTTCAGATGTTTGTGTTACCGATCCTGCTTCAGCTCCAGGATCCTCCAACATAGAATGTCCATTCAAGTACTGTACTATTAAACGCCAGGAATACAAGGCAAGTAATAAGGTGTAATATGCAAAGATTTTTTTAATTTGGTAGCAAAAAAGAAAAGAAAGTGATAAGTTTGGGTGTATACATATACCAGTATACAACAGGTCTATGTATACTTATCACTATACACCAACGAAACATATGAATCAAAGTACTTGTTCAAAATAGAAAAAATAAAAATATTTTTATGTTATCAAGCAAAAAGTAAGATTCAAAAGCTACCAAATAATCTGAACATGGCATAATTATAATTATTTAAAACACATTGTGTATCTAAATAAAGATAAAGTATTTAATCTTCCGTTTTCCTGTCAAAACTGCGTGAGGTTAATTAGCAAAAAATATGAATACATTCGATGTTGTTTTTATATCATATTTTTCGTAAAGTAAGCAATGATATTCATAAAATCTTAAAAGTTTTAAGTAGTAAAAATTTAAGCAGGTTGTGATTTCCGTCTTATAATTTTTTTAAAGACTCTCTTTTGAAACATGTTGCTTTTTACAACTTGGCAAAATTGTAAAATTGACTGGAACTGGAATTCCATAGATATTAATCTTAATCATTTAAGATCCTGTGAATTAAAAATAACACAGGTGCTTAATATTTATTTACCTTCTTGGATATTTCTAAAAAAATATATATAATTATGATTCTAGAATCCTTCAGGAAAAGTAGCGAGTTTTTATAGAGGCTGTGAGAGCAATCCTATTCACCTCAACACAATGGTAGAAGATGAAGACTTCAAGACGTATTTCCGAGCATGTACTGGAGATCTGTGCAATATTGGTTAGTTGATTCTGTTTTTTTTAAAAGAAAAACAAAACTAGTTCTGACATGCACATTTTGCTCGGCTGCCTTTGTGACGTAGTGGCTAAGATGCTGAATCACAGGGCGTAGGGTTTGAATACCAGTGAAAATACATAAAAACTAAAGTGATTCTGGATTCTATTAGATATCAACAGATATGAAGATTTTTATGGAAAATCCAAGCATTTTTTTTTCATATTTTTTTTTTCTGTCTGCTTTTTAATTCTGTAATATTATTGTTTTTTCCCCAGTTACTCATTTAAATATATGCATTCAAAGCAAAAAATCTACGACATACAAAATTGTAATGTGTATTATTTATTATGATTTTTCTACAAATGTTTTTTTTGTTGTAACTAATTCAGGAAATGGAGTCCAGCCAGTGTCCAATGGAAACTTGGGTAATGGCAAAGGAGTGATCAGCATATTGGTACCTGGGCGGGGAAACTCTGCGGCTGTTCCCATATCATCCCCACTGCTCATTATTGCTCTTCTTTCATCCCTTATATAATATACTCAAGCAGAATAAATTCTAACTCTTAGACACGAAGTCACGAAGAAGAAAGATGCGAGTATAGTTTAAGGTTGATTTAACAATAACCAATAAAAAGACAGAAAAAGAGATCTCATTTATTTTATTCTGAAATTGCAACGAGGAATGAATTCCTTCAAAGTTTTATTTATGTCTAACAAAGTGTATCTATTTACAATTTCATCTGTAATAGCAATTCCAACACTCACTAAAGGGAGTACTTACTATGTACATATTAGACATACAATAACTATTACAAAAATATTTGAATTTAAGGTTTTATAATACTATTGCATAAACATATTTTGAGGAATTTACTCAGATGATAAAAGTAATTGTTATAAATATTTTACTATGACTAGATTTAAGGAAAACATTAAAAAGAAGGGAGTCTACAAATGTGGCAAGGTAAAAAAAAATCAAAGCATAATTTCCAGACAGCCACAATAAGAATCAATGAAAAAAAAAATGATACAGAAGAACTATGATCCAAACCTAAAATAAAATGGGAGTCAACAATTTTTTATATCTCAATTTAAAAACAAATTTGTCTGTGAATTAGTAAATATTATGTATTAACTCGTAAAGTACTGTGTTTGAAACGATCCACGGCATCCGGTGATGTAACCTCGGGCTACCCATACAAAATGTTGCTTCATAACTTTTACAACTGTATTTTTTATATATATTTTTTTATCAGTGTATAGCTAGTATCTCTGTCCGTCATAATTACTCATTTATTTATTTTTAAAGCTGAAAAACGCATTTAAAAAATCACAAAGTCCTCTGTTTTCTGCAAAATACACGATGTTCGTATCAAATTTCTGAAACATGAAGGTAAAAATTTTTTTTTAAGCAATAGGGTTCTATCCGATTTTTTATTTTTTACTTCAAAAAATTGATTGAAAAATTACAATATCAAGGGAATTTTTTTTTAATTTTTACGATGTCATGAATTTTCTAGCGCGGTTTGAAATAGCGCTTTTTTAAATCGCTCGCAAAATCCTCCATTTGGCGCACATGCGGTGTGACGTCACAGCAATATAGGCGCATACTACAGAATGAATTTCCCGCCTTTCACGGTCGACGACTATGACGTCATTAGCCAATAACGGGCGTTAAAAATCATTCGTATTTTCGTGTTTTTAAAACATAAATTTATAAATGAAAACAAAGTTTTTGATCATTGTGTTTTATATCGTTGGAATTGTAAAAATATACTTTAATTATTTATAACGTTTTTAAGAATATTCATGTTATCTGGAAGAACCCCATTACTTACAATTCTTATTTGTATCAAATATTTTAGATTAAGAAGATTAGTAAAAATGCCAGTGTTATATTTTGATTATTAACGGAGATATTAATTATTTAGTGAGATTTTGCAACGCGGTTTACATCACCGCAAGGCGAGGGTTAAGTATGGTCATTTTGAACTTGAAATACTTACAAGTAAACCATAGAAATTTTATAACTACATATTATTATATCTATAGCGCAGACTCCTAACTTCAGGGAAGAAAGTATATGTAAATAATCAAAATTGACTTTCAGTTTTTCCAATAATTTCTCTTCCAGAAGATAAGTTAAAATGATATAAAAGGATTTTCTATGTAGCAACAATAAATTTATACAAATAAAATAATGTTACAACAAAGCACACAATTAAAGGTTTCGGGTTTTTTTAAATATTAATATTTTTTATTACAATTCCTCTTTAAAAAATAGAAATAATAGAGGTGAGCTGTCATAAGTTGACTTATCAGCATTATTATATTGCAAGAAATGTATGGTAATAATTTTTGTGCCAATAAAAATAAAAATTCTAAAATAAATTAAAACTAATTTTTGTGCCAATAAAAATAAAAATTTAAAACTAAAATAATAAACTTAATGATCACATAATATATATTTACACATATGCGAGTAAACATATTGGTCGATTTTAATTTTCATTATAACATAGTAATTATTATATAAATATTTAAGTATAAACGCAAACGTGCTTTCGAAATACACAATTTTTTCTATAAAAGATATTAACACCATCACATACATTATATTCCTGCCAAAGTCAAATGGAATTCACCATTCAAAGATGTATTATGTAATTTTGGTTAAAATATTTTTATTTAGAAATGAACTGAGACCATTAGAGGTAAAGTCAGAAAAGATGTTTATCAATTTTTTCAAAGATTTTTCTACACGTGAGTGGCTTCTTTATTTTAAAATCTTTTTTTTATTTAATTTATGAATACGATTATGAACACTTCCTAAGCAGAAATTTTAAAATTCTAAATGAAATTTAGTTTTATCTGTAAACGTTGATAACAGGACTGGTAAATTATAATATATTTTTTTATAGAGAAAAATAAAATTAAGACATTTTTACATGTAAATAAAAAATTGATACACAATTTTAGAATATTTGCACATATTTCAATTTGCAAATTTTGTGTTTGAAACTAAAAATCAACTGTGGTGGGGATTGGATTCGATTTCATCATTAGTCCACAGCGCTACCACTGGGCTATGACCTGACATACTAGAACATATTTTTTTTAAGAACACTGCATGTCTGAGCATTACAATGCTTTGCTATTAAGCTCATTTTTCCATGAAATATTTAAGCAGAAATTTATAATTTTTTTAAATAATTACTGAAAGCGATGATATTATATGCAAAAATAAAAAAATACACTCAACAAATCATTCTAAAATCCCACATCCATAATTTTTTATGAAGCACAATTATTTTGGCACTTATAATATATTCAAGTCACAAGCATTGAAAAAGTTTATTTATAAAATAAAAAACAAAGTTAGTAATTTGTGAAACACCCAAATATTCAGAAACTTAACTAAATGTATCACACATGACATTTAAAGGTGTTTTTGTGATCCTTTATTATTAACTCGATAGATTATAGTTAAATAACTTTAAGTTACAAGTTGTGCAATTCAAGAGCTCGAAAATGAAGTAGGGACAAACATAGTATGATTTTTTAAGTTTTATTTTAAAGATTCACTATCATTTTTGCAACAGAAATTGGTCTAAAATGATTCAGGGCTCTCTGATGGTGATGGAATGAACACATTGAAAAGAAAGTTTGCAATTAAAATCATCTTGAGCTGTATGTTTGTAGCTAATGATATTTAAATTTTAAAAGAAGTTCTAATAGCAGTAAACATTAATGAAAATAAAATGTTACTAGTTTTTTGGATGTCATAACAGAACACACATATTATAATGATTACTTAATATACCAGTAAAACAGAGCATTTGTGTAAAAAATTACACATAACATAAAAACTTCGACATATAAAGAAATTATAAAGACCACATCTAAGTTTTTAATTCCTTGTTAAAGCTTATGTAATTAGGGGCAGACAAATGAACGTGAATGGTTAGGCACTTAGAAAATTGAACACTTTTTAGTTGACATAAATTAGAAGTTAAATAACTAAATGGCTTTCAATCAACAATAGGATTGTCATTGCTATAACTTCGGAATGCCTTAGTAATCAAAATATTCATTAATTTATAATCGCTGTACCTAAATCAATAACATAAACGACAGCTTTAGGAAAGGTCGTTATCAAATAATAGGAATCTGTATATGTATGGAAATAAATTACAATTAAGCAAGTCTTTCTTCACAGATAACAAATTCAACAAAATAGTCTTATTATATCCGTAATAAGAATATTGTATTTGCGCCTATTGTAAATTGAATAATAACACAAAATATTTTCTCAATTTACTTTGTTACACTTTGAGCCACTAGGCTCATGAACAATAGTGTTATTGTATATTGCAGCTTTGGTTTTTATTAGTGCTAAAGAGAAGAGTAAAATCAAATTAACAAGCTTACGATATTTTTAAATGTCTGGGTACAATACAAGCACCAAAATGTTCCTTCAATAAACTACAACAAGATTTAGCGTAATTTTTTGAATAGGGAGATGTGAAGTATCTTTATCTTACTGCATTTTGGACACTTCGAACTTGGTGTTGAGGATTTCTTCATCAGAGTCTAATACGGGAAGAGCGGTGGTCGGGATGTTGTCTTCCACCCAGCGAAGGTCGGCTTCCTCGCTCCGTGGAGCTGGCGGTGGACTCGGAGGAGTCTCCGCGCTGTATCCTCGCATCTTCACACCATACGCGTCACTCACAAACTGCTCTTCCTCCTCTGAAATATAAGAAAAACTCACGATTGTATAAAGAAAAATCCAAGATCGATAAGTTATGTAATATCTATATTATACCTTAGTAATGAAGGAGAGCTAAAAAAATTACAAATTCTGCAAAACAAAGCAATGCGAATCATATTGAAGTGCAGTAGAAGAACAAACATTAAAAAAATGATTAAACTCTTGAATATTATGTTGCTAATGAAATTAACAAAATTGTTAAAGGGATAATTCCAAGATATTTGCAAAACAAATTAAAAAACAATGTCTTTTTTCATAAATATGCAACAAGAGGTTCAAAAAATATAAGATTAGAAAAGAACAGAAAAACTATGTCACAGAATTGTCTCATGTACAAGGGCATTAAAATGTATGAGGAGATGCCAGAAGAAATAAAAAATGAACTAAATTTAAAGTTATTTAGGACTAAGTGTAAAAAATATATGTGTGAGAAATATTAGTGTAGATAAGAATAGTTAGGAAAAAAAAAATTAAGTTTAATGTAAAATATATTAGTCTATGTAAAATTATATATACTAAATAAATATAATAATAAAAAAATATGATGTAGGTATAACACAGTATGCAAGTAAATTGGCAGTGATAGATTTAATCTTTTATAGACTGATAGATTTAATCACTGACTTATAGACTGATAGATTTAATCTCTAATTACTTGCCACATTGATGCTAGATGTCATTAATGTCAGTAGAAGTTATGAGAATGAGAAATTATGAGAACAGAATATTTTTACTTTGGAAAATATGATATTACTGACAAATAAAATACTAGGATGAGTACAAAATGAATATAATCCATCACTGACCATCGTCGTCATCAGCATTATCAAGCAGGGGGGTGAAGGCGTAACGCTGGTTATTGTTGGTTGGTCTCCAGAGTACCATGATGACCAGTAATACTACGGAGAACAGCACGTGCCAGTAAGCATCATCCACCCAAAGTTCCTTCCAGTCCTAAACATAATCAAAATAAATTCAAACTTAATCAAAATACTATGTTGAATTAATAAAATATAACATTTATCAGCTTGGGTGGCTTTTGGAAAGCTAAATTCCACATTCCGAAGCTCCATTCCCAACTCACTCAAGACTCGAGTATTCAACCAATGCATTCTGACCGTCCTTACTAATGGCGCGGAAACAATGACTCTGACCAAGCAATCCTCCCATAAGTTGCAAGTTGCACAGAGGAGCATGGAGAGGATTATACTTGGAATAACATTAAGAGACCGAAAAAGTAACGATTGGATCCGACGCCAGACAAAGGTCTGCGACATGGTGCAGCGAATTGCTTGGTTGAAGTGGAAATGGGCCGGTCACATAGCCAGAATGACAGACAGATGGACGAAACGCGTTCTGGTGTGGAGACCGAGGAACCAGAGGCCTCAAGGACGTCCACCGATGAGATGGGTGGACGACATCAGGAAGTCTGCTGGAAGACAGTGGATGGGGACGGCGCAGGATCGGGAGGAGTGGAGACGGCAGGAGGAGGCTTATGTCCAGCAGTGGACCTCAACGGGCTGAGATGATGAACATTTATCTATTGTTTACTAGCTTTATTCGTCATTTTTACAACAGAAAAAACAATAGTGTAGAGAAAATAATATCTCTTATATATTTTTTTAAACGCAGACAGTTAAAGAACAGTCTCTTAAGTTAGTACCTTATGAAAATTTTGTTTTTAGTTTTTAGATTACAGGCGACATTAATTTTTCGATTTCGTTGTTTGGGGTTAAGGAGAGTACAGTTTTGTAGCTTATAATTTCCTCAGTTTTACACAAATCTATCTGATCACATAATTGTAAAGGCTATAAAAATATAAGAAAATAAAATATTCATTGGTCCAAAAATTTTACTATGGTTTAAAAGTTCAAAGTATGTATGTATAGTAGGGTGTCCCTTATTTTTTAACTTGAGTGTTGTTTTAAGAAAAAAATTGAAAAACTTTGAGGCCTCGTCGGCACGAGTTAAAATCATTGTACACATATGAAATTTCGTATCTAAATAGGCCAAAGTAATTGTAAAAAAGATAGAGGGTATGCGTTTTCAAAATCGAAAAAAAAAAAATTTTTTGGTCATTTTAACGTTTTTGTTTTCACCCTACTAGGGTGTCCCTTATTTTTCAACTTGATTATTATTTCATGCATAGGGCCCGCTTTCTTTTGTATTGCTATAAAACACTTGTTCAGAAAATTTCAGTTCATTTGGAGTACAGTAACCCGTGCCGACTTGCATCGGAACATGTTCATACAACATGAAGGGAATTTCTTAAATTTTGAAAAACTTTGAGGCTTCGTCGGCACGAGTTAAAATCATTGTACACATATTAAATTTCGTATCTGAATAGGCCATAGAAATTGCAAAAAAGATTAGGGTATGCGTTTTTAAAATCTAAAAAAAAATTTTTTTGGTCATATAAGGGACACCCTAATGTATAGTTAGTTGGAGAATTGGAATTGATGTACAAAATGAAAGTACTTACACTTATACAGTCTGTGAAGCTGTGTGCCTTAATAGAGTACAGCATAAACACCAGGGAAGATAATACGGCAAATATGAGTGTATTGGTGAAGTGCTTGTACAGCGTCAATTTCACCATATTTCTGCAAGAGATATCGTATGAGTATGTTATTTGTACTAGGTAGAAGCTAAAAGTGATTGAAAATAAAAGTTTTGTAAGTTTAACATGTTTACCTGCGCAGTCGCAGCGTGCGGGTTGTGTTGACCAGCGAGGTGAACACCCACCAGCACAGGGCCGCGTCCAGCAGGGCCAGGGGCGCGGCCGCCAGCAGCGCGTCGCCGGGGGCCTCGGAGGAGCCGCCCAGCCGCAGCCAGGCCTCCAGCCCGGCCAGGGCGCCCCACACGCCCCCCAGCGCCACCACGCGCTGCAGCATGGGGCCCAGTCGCGGTCTGGAAATAATAGTATATTTAATCCAATGTTTTTAGCACTCACTTTATTTTCGAAATTATGAAACAAAACATACTTTCAATTTGACATCTCAACAGAGACGAGAAGTTTGGAAGGGAATATGGATATCTAGGCGTTTACAGGGTCATTGGCTGGGTTATGTGGCCACTTGATGTATTACAACATTCCTCATTTCACCTAGTATTTGATATCCATATCTGCCAATATACAGTAAAATGGCGCGACGCTTCACATGTGAACACTCTCTGTCATCCATTGAGAAAATTGCTAAGCACTTTAGCAGAAACTTTTATGATTGCAAGTGAGATTCTTACAGAATTATATCACCTACTAGGAAACGCCTGAAGATGAATCTTCAATTTGTTATGCTTATAACTTTTACCAGTAATTTTTATAAACAACATTTTGAGTGTGTCAAATACTTTTAGACAAAAACTGGATTTCACCCATTACGTCTCTGTTGAGATGTCAAATTGTAATTATTAGCCCGTAATGGGTGAAATCCAGTTTTTATCTACAAGTATTTGGACACACTCAAAATGTTGTTTATAAAAACATACTTTGTTTAAACTACAGGGTTTTCCAATAGGGATGATACAATTAAAAATGGTTATAATGTCAACACTGCGTATTATTTTTTGTCATTTTTTATGTCATTTGTGTTCAGTAGGTTATGCCATTTAATCATGGAAAGATACACGCTTCAACAATGTTTAGAAATTGTAAAATTGTTTTATCAAAATCAGTGCTCAATTCAAAGCCACTGTGTGGTGTGCAATTCATGCTGGTGGAGTGATTGGTCCATATTTCTTTGAAGAAAATGGTCGAAGAGTATCAGTCAATGGAGAACGATACAGAACAATGTTAAATGAATTTTTTTTCCTGCTGTTAGAATAATCTGGAGGATATGTGGTTTCAACAAGACGGTGCCACCTGCCACACAATCGATTTATTTGAAACAAAATTTGGTGATGAAATTATCTCAAGTAATGGTCTAGTTAATTATCCTCCCAGGTGTGATTTAATACCTTTTGATTTCTTTCTTTGGGGGTATGTTAAATCACAAGTTTATGCTGATAATCCGACAACAATTAAGCAATTAAAAATCAACATTGAACGTGCTATTGATGAAATACAGCCAAATTTATGTGAAAAAGTGATGGAAAATTGGGTTCACAGAATGCAGTACGTACGGAGAAGTAGTGGTGGTCATTTGAATGATGTTATTTTCCATACATAATGGCATAATGTAACCTTTCAAATAAAAAATTAAAAAATGTGTCTCACTGAAAAATTTTTTTTTTTTTTTAATCATCCCTATTCGAAAAACCTATACTTGTTTTCAAAAACGACTAGTTTCAGAGCTAATACTTCTTCAAGGCTTCATGCAATAAAAAAAAACTTAAAATATCACACGTTAGTGGGTTAGCTACACATTTTTTTATTTTTCATGTGTATACGCCGTAGGAGTGGTAACTCTGAAACCCGTTAGTTGTGACTAGTTGGGAATGGACCAACAATAACAAAAAGGGTGAAGTCTGGTGGTGTAACTTACTTGACAATGCCAAACCCAAGTGACACAATGATAACGAGCATTCTGGCGAGGGCTCTCTTGGCCACCGACACCCACTCCGCTGTCAGCACCGCTCCTCTCACCAGAATTCCCGTATTGTTGATCGAACTAAAATTCAACAATATTATTAATGTTGATACACTAGATCAGGGATGGGAATATGGAATTTGAAAAGGGCCATGTCAAGAAATTACAATATTTAAGCAAGCCAGTAAGGGTTTATTAATAATAATAATAAATCAATTTTGTTTCGAAATGCTGGTCGCGGTCGGTGCGATAAATATTTTGATTGTCCATTTACTAGCTCTATGTAATTTTTAAAATACACTTAAGGTTAATTGCTCATTAGTTAATTTGTTCCTCGTGTTATTTTTACGAAGTTTCATCGCTGAAAACACTTGCTCATTGATATAATATAGCGAACCAAACATAGAAATAGTTTCCTGATCAAATTTCCTTAAACTGAGGAATCACGATTTTGATAAAGATTTATTAAGTTCAAATTAACGATTGAATTTTGTCTGTCGAGGGCCAAATTAAATCAAAATTACTGGTAATGATCGAGGGCCAGGTCGAAACACGTCAGAATCGAAACTTTTCTGTTAAGACACCGGAGCTCAGATACATTTATTGAAAGGGGTAAATTTTGATTTCTGTACCTGTATTCTGCAAGGAAGGTGGCCTTCTCCAGCATGCCGAGGAGGAGCACCGCCCCGATCCAGAACTGGATTCGGAGCAGGTCCCTCCACTGCAGGGCGCACACCGCCAGCCAGCCCATTCCCAACACCAGGTACACGCCGCACATTATACCGTAGAACTGCATACACAGAAATCCCAATTGTGAGAGATGTAGTAATAAAAATAACCATATTCAATTATTAAGGGCCGTTTTTGTCAGAATTCACCTTAAGGATTCTATACGTAATTGGGTAAGTACCTACATAATATACAAAGAGTCTTTCAATAAGGATCCTATATTTTGAAATGTAAATAAAACAAGTTGTGTGTGAGATATCCACTCATTTTTAAAAATAAGTTAAAAATAATACTAAGTGAGTATTTCAGAAGAATACTATGTGATTACTATTCCTTAGGATGATTACTATTCCTTTGAATATATTGGTAAATTAAATATGTATGTATTTTTATGTACTTAAAAAAGTATGTAAAAGTCCTACGGGCGTTGGAGCCAAATAAATAAATAAAGTTCATACATGATTAAAAACAATTATTACTGTAACAGATGTGTAAAATAAATCCAAAAGTTGGGCACAATCACCAAACTGCCGTTTTCAGACTGAAATGTTCATTCAAAGAAAAAGCACTCAGTAGCACCATACCGAGCCACCGCATAAACCTATCATGAAAAAACTCGAAAGGGGTGAATACTTTGGGGTGTAAATAAATAAAAAAATAAATAAAAAAAATTCAAGTACAATAAAAAAACATGTCAAGTACAGCTGTTTTTAAATTGCCCGTATGAACAACAAAAACACAAGCCTTTATCGCAATGACGACACGTCCTTATAATTGTGGCACTTGGAAAAACGAATGATTTGAATTGGTTGGGAATATACCAGCTTCTCGAGAGAAAGTTGGCACCGTACCATTGCTAGTGCCCTATCCCTATATCTTTTAAGATCCCTTGGTCAATCGATTACGAAACCGGTAACAATGCCAGTCGACAGCCGAGAGATAGCCGTGCTTATCCCTTCATGTGAGATGGTGACAGTTACATTGTATGAGGTAATGGATTCCCGCTGCACCGGATTCACTATCAGTGTGAACAGGTACACTCCATCCACGGGAACATAGAATATTGGTTGGTCTTTGGACAAACCAAACAGAAAAGCACATTCAGTTATTATAACATGAGACATAAATACAATATTAGACAGTTTAATAGAATACAACGAAAATCACATTTTTTCAGATTCGACAGCATACGTTGGGACCGTCGAAATGTTCTATGTCATTTGTACAATGTAGGCAATGAGTATTTTCGATGTAAATATTTTTTACAGTGCCATTTAGGCTAATAATCAAAGAGGGGATAATATTAAATCGAATCAAACCAGAGTACAATTTCTAGTCTAGAAAAATCAAACACTAGATATTTTGATATTAGATACTCGGTGTATTGATGCAGTGCTCTATGCACCATTGGGTGCGGATAAGGGAAAGTAGAAGTAGTATATTTGAATTTATTTTAACAGCCCCAACACGCCAGGAGGCCAATAACAGAGAGGAACAACCCAGACTAAAGGAGAATAGGTTTTGATTTTTGTGATCACCAGGTATCGAACCTAGAACCTTTGTGCAGTAGTGTCTTGGCCATTACGCTACAGAGCCTAGATATATTTCCAAATTTAGACGCTAGTACCAAGATCAAGCTTTATTTTGAATATATCATATTATCTACGACAAAAGAACTCTCTTAAATACTTCTAAAACCAATGATATTCATTTTCATAGATCTATTTTCTTCCGTCCCTTGTCATGTCCAGATTTACTGATGACTTGTTAGAGGGAAACAGCATGATTAAAATGTATAAGATAGTGAAAGATAGATATAGTTGTCTTTGTTTCACTGCGAAATACAAATGGAACATAAAATTTTGACAGTTATCTTTGAAATAGCAGAGAGGCGATTCTGTAACTGTGTTCCTTAACTTAAGGCGACTATTAAGGATCAAATCCTTAGTTAAGGGTGTTTGCGATTGTCGATCTAAAATTTGACAGATGAATTCCTTCCGCGAAGGCGAAATTCCTCAAAACTTTCCTTAACGTAAGACGGCCATTTTACCCGACGCTAACGCTAAGGATCTTGTGCAATTTGGTTTTTAACAGAAAAGTATTCAAAATACATATGTAGTTAATTTCAAATATAGAAGATACTTATTATACATAGAGTTTACTTAATGATCGCTTAAGTACTCATGTACCTAATTGTTTTCTAACAAATATTATAAAAATAAAGTAATGAACTATAACCTCCAATTGTATGCCAACGACATCGAAGTTTGCATACAATTATAGATTTTGGACATATGGCAGTGTCATGTACAACCTATTATTGACTATGCATTGTTTTTTCATTCTTGATTCCTTGATTGCAACAGTGTTTTGAAGTTTTGAGTACGTTTTGACTGTTATTTCTTAATTCTATGGCTAAAAAAGTAAAACCAATGACAATAAACGCGGTATTGCCAGTAGACAAATATAATTAGGATTTATCCTTACCACAAAATGTAAGGATCTTCCCTTATTAACAATAGATCGAGAATCGCAAAATTCTTACGGTCATCTTTCGCAAGGGAAGAAATCCTTACTTAATCCTTACTTAAGGATTTCTTTAAAAACGGTAAAGAAAGTTACAGAATCGCGGCTCTGGTCTAGTTAACTTAACATATCTCTGTCTAAAACATATTTTTTATGATGGAGAAATGAGTAGAGTACTTACGAAGGCTGCTTTAGTGGTGGGTTCCTTGGTGAGGGAGGGTGGTACGGGTGCGGGAGGGAGGATGATGTGAGTTTCGTGAGCACAATTTGCATCTAACGGAGCAAACGTTAGGTGGTTCAGAGTCCTATTGTCTCCGCCCACGACGACGGTTTCTGCCCCACTTCTCTGTGAATAATACAATAATTATTGTATTTTGCACTACAAGCCTAGAGAACTTATTTTAACCGGATTTTTATATAAATTGTGAAAATACATTGCCTATTTCGGTGGTCAGGAGGGAGTTTTTAAAATGCAACTGATACTGATTTTCAATTTTTTCATTAATACATTGTTTGCTACCAATAATTCTTATTTTTAAACTCAATGTTTGTAGCAATTCATATTTAATTTGGGTCATTGTTAAATTGTACCTATCTGACATGGAATACCTATTTGCCCGGTATTTTTAAATAAAATAGAATCGATACATATTTCCAATGTTACTAATTTGTTGTGAAATACCTGCATGCCTTAGATAAATATAGTTAAATAGAAACAGTAGCGAATTGTATTTTACAATGCTATACAATTTTATTGCAGATCTAAAGCATTATAACCTGTTTCTTTTTCTCAGTTCTTTCTAGAATATTCTAAATGCACTAAATCCGTGCAACATGGCTCATTGTGAAGAGGCTAGATAAAATATGTGCAATGCGGGGTTCAAAAATAGCAAAATTAAAACCAATTCGATATTAATATTCCATTGCAAGATAATTTCTTATTCTGACATGCCAACTTTATTGATTTAATATGAGGTTATTTAGGGTTCTACTGCCACACTCACCGGCGTATTGGGTTTGTAGTAATCCTCCAAACATCTGGTCTGAGTAATGAGCCACTGAACAGAGATGCCTAGGTCAGTCTGGAGCGAATCGCACATCACTGGAAGCAAAAAATAACAATTTTACCAGCTTCCAATGTCAACTGCTATAAAATGTAAATTAATAGTAATAAGCATTGGATGAGCAATATTTTTTTTCGAAATTGAGACACTTACATTGCACATATATCCCAGAATCCTTGTACAAAGTCTTCGGGATATTGACTCGACCATTATTCTGGAAAAAAATGACAGCGTGATTTTTCAACTCCATTAAAAGTACAAAGATTGAATCCCAAAAAACAACATAGGACATACCTCGTTCATTACAATTTCCCATTTTCCCGAATCAGGGAATGCGAGACAACTGTGCAATAATATTAAATATGAAATGAGGGTCACCGGGAGGGACATGTTTACATCCTCGAACAAATTTGACGCATAGAATAACCATGGACAAGTCACGGATTAGAAGAATTTGAAATATAATTATAATTGCCATAACCATAACTTTCAATTTTGAATTGATGTGATTTTAAATAGCTTAAAAAAACTAGGTCATACTATTTATATATATTTTTACATTTATGGACCTAATTTGAGTAATTCGAAATGTATTTTTATCACAAATAGCATTAAAATTATCACATTTGGCAATACTTTAATGACAGTGGAAATAGTGTCTATGGTTATGCTTTGTAATTTTGACAACTTGAAAAATGTTGAAAATACACTGAAAACTTTTTAAAACTTTTATTTTACCTATACAATACATAATACTAAACGTGGTACTAAAGTGAATGAGATATTACACAATGGGTTTTTATAGAACATTTGTTACAACTATGTTGTATTTAACCCAACTAAAGCACTTACAAATTTTATTGTAATTTATTAATGCAAAAATTCTTGTCTTTAATGTCTTCATTATCTAAGAAAACCTGAAAACATAGTCATTATGTTGACCTATCTATGTGAAACGCATTTTTGGACGACAGATGATGATATCACTATCAAACATACTGATCTTGGAGCTTTTAAGTAAGAATTCATTTCACTAATTTTAATTTTTTGCTCAATACAATATACTAAGTAGTTCTATGTACAAGTTTTACACTGTAATATGCTTATTTTATCAAATACGTAATTTTACTAGAAGTATTTTCATTTCTACTCTAAGCTGGCACATGAAGTCTTGAAACATTCTCAGACCACAGATTCAATCATCAATTCTGATGAAATTGATTAGTGTAATTGAGAATTACCACCAGTATCACTCCTTATCTGCTCCCTATGTGGAGCATATGGATTCCACAAACTGCCTCCAAGTCAAGCGATGGCCGCCAGTTCCTGTGCATCCTCCCAAGTCAAGTCCACATCCCATGTTTTGATGCAAACTGCCGACGGATTGTCAATAAAATAAGTTCTGCATTCTGTTTGTTTTTCAAGAATTTTTTTTCTAGATATGAAAGTAAAAAATCGTCTCCGTCATCCGTGTACGTGGAGGGCAAGCGGGGGTGGGTGGAGTCCCGCGGGGGCGTGTGGCGGCTGCGGGGGGCGCTCAAGTCGCGGCTGCGGGAGCTGAACGAGTTGCTCCGCACACAGCGCACGCTGCTCTGCCGCTGGCTGGGCCCCGCGCGCCTCCTGCTGCTGTTCTCCTCGGGCACTGTAGTCCACGTGCTGCTGGACCCGGCTACTGCGAGGGTCACGCGGCTGCTGTACGACCGCTACCTCGTCGGGAAACTGCTGTCTTCTAACATAAGCGAAGGTATCATTTTATATTGTCGCTTGAATTCTGTGCTTTGTAGACTGCATGTTTAAATCTATTTGACATTTCAATCACTCCAGCATGGCTAAGGCGGTCAACCATCCCTACAACTGTCTTTGCGAGGCTGTCCCTCAAATGTAATTGTAAAGTCGCATTTTAATAATTCATAAAATAGTCCTGCAAAACGCCCAGTGTTTCCCGCACGTCTCGTATTCCTAAAATAAATAAGTCCAGTATGTCCAGTAAATAGATCTTCTTAAGCCCACTATATACGGGACAGTTTACTACACAGTTTCCTGTGCCGTCTAAAATCTGTCCCGTATAAAGCTAAAACTGGATGAAAAACTGTGTGCTAGTGTCAGATTCTCACTGTGCGCTAATTCCACACATTTTTTCCCACAGTTTCGGCGTGCGCATCACCCGCGGCGATTACGACAGTATAATACGTATAATATTCAATAGTATCGGTAATATTACAAATCAACTTTGATAAACTTTTATAAAGGCAAATATGAATATAATGTAATAAATAATATATGAACTGAAATCCCAGATCGAAATTCAAAATATCGAATAACGACTATTTGACAGATGAGTAATGTTGCCAAGTTGTAAAATCGATAGAAGTTCCTAAAGTTATTCATAATATGTTGAATTTATCTGCGCTTATAATTGCATAAAATAAATGCTTTAAAATTAAAATGACTCCAAAATCGGTAAATCGGTTGTACATTTTCAGTAGATTCGGTAAATCTCCACAAAATCGATAGATCTACAAAAAATCGATAAGACAGGCGACGATAGAGATTATTAGTATGGCAACATTTATGGCAGTCTGACTGTGTATTCTATTCTGCGCATGCCTACAGACAATAAACTGTGCCGTGTAAAGGTAAAATTCACACAGTCAGAAAACGTTACAAGAAACTGTGTAGTTTTCTGAACAAGAAACTGCACAGTAAACTGTCCCGTATAAAGTGGGCTTTAGTCGATGGCAAGTAATAACATTTAAAAAAATCAGCTTTGAATTTTATTTGTGCTTTCACCTATTTATTTCAAACATATAAAGTATAATATTATAAAAATAATAACCTAGAGCAGGCTTTATGTAGCAATATCTTCCAATTTCTAATCAACCCTTAGTTTTTAGTGATTAATTCTACCAAACTATTTCAGTAAGAGATGACTTTTTTTTATTTTATTTATTTAGCTTTATGTACATTTATTTTGGTGTACATTAACGGGTTTATATAGCCGATGGCAATATCTTCCAACCAATTGATTAAATAAAGTTGTGTATTGAATAACGGAAACGCAATAATAAATTCAGTAATTAATACATTATGCATATAATCAATCTCTACCTAGGAAAGAATGGAGGAAAAAGACGGAAAAAGGTATAAAACCTTAATTTATAAAGGTAACATTGCAAATTATAATTTTGTTTTTTTTTATGCAGTAGTTATTAATGCATGCGTGTTTGTTTGTGTGTGTGTACCAATATTAGTGCATGTGCTTGTTTGTTTCAGTTCTTTACACCGATACACATATACTTCTCACATACAATGATAACCAAGCTATACTCGTCAGTTTAAACAGACCTTCCATGAAAAGCACTTTACCAGAGAAGTTGAGCAATCGGGAACCTAAGTTACAGGTAAGGACTTTTTTACTTTTATTTATTTACTGAAATATAAGGTTGCATCCTAACCCTATATAAATTGAATTGGTTTAAATATAATATTTCATCTATCTTTTAGTCATCAAAGGATATACCATAGTTACATAAAGTATTTATTTTGTCTTTGTATCCATCTCTTGCAGACTGTGGAGCTAGGGGTGGGTGGAGGCGTGTGGGGCGGGCGGGGGTCCCTCGGAGTATCGGGCAGCTGTGACGGAGGCTCTGCCCTCCTGTGGAGTAGAGCGTCCCCCTCCGATCTCTTCCCTTGGAGTCCCCACAGCGACCACGCTAATGTTCATATCTACACCCTCAGCGGGTAAGCTCATCCAGATACATACTAAACACTGAAAAAGTGCAAGTGTACTGTTTGACGTCATTTATGTGTCATAAATGCAATATATTTTTATCAACACTTATTAAGAAAGTGTCCCCTGGCTGTGCTGTCTATCATCATGGCTAGTCATTTTTTTGAAAAATGTTTATTTAGTTTCATATTTAAATTGATTATGAATTTAAAAAAAAATCATTTTAACAATTTTTTATTTACAGATCTCAAATGAGTTTGCTATGCTATCATCGGATAGAATTTGACCCCTTGTGTGTATCTTTTTCTACTCTTCACAATGACATTATATTTTCTGTGGAACAGAAGACATCTAAAAAGGTAAGAATAAATTTAAAAAAATGTGTTGGAATATCTTATTTATTTATATTTTAATGTTGTGCATACAGTGATATGTCAACAGGTACAACGCCGAGAACTGATGGTCAATTTAAGGGTAATATCTACAACATACGCAGTATACCAATTACGTGGACAGTAACACAATGTACCGTTGCCTCACCTTTTCAGCCAAACCACCGCACACCTAAATTTCTTCTAAGACACCTATTCTCAAAACTTAGTATTCTGCTGTCTTGGGCCTAGGTATAGCAGATAGCCGAGTTGCTAAAGGGGTCCAAGTCGCTAGAAAATTATCTTCCACCAATTTAGTTGAATGTGAAGACTAGCGAATGTCATCTCGAATAAAATCTGGGTGCAAAAATGGCGTAGTTCGGTTCTTTTTGAAAAAGAAGAGTTAGGAGAAAGTATAATGATTTAAAATAGCTTTGTGAAGTCGTGACCTACCCATGCCTACCTCGCCGATTTTTTAAAACGGCCCGGTGTCTTTGGGAACAGAATCCCGGTACAATGAAAAGGTCAATTTAAGGTAATATATACAACTTTACACCAATTTTACACAATTATATGGCAATTTTCTAAAGATAGTGACAAACAATATTATAGTGCTTATGTTATGTTTTATGTGTCATTTGGTATGTGTATGGAGTGTGGTGTACGTGTTGGAAAATCTGAATTTTTAAGCGCAGGAGATAATATAAAATAATAAGTTTGCGCTACTCAGCCTCCGCTTATAGCAGAGAGCCGAGTTGCTTCAGTCAATATATCTTCCAATCATATTGAATCTGAAGATAAATGTCATCTCGAATCAAATTATTAATATGTTTAAAAAGAAGAGTTATAAAACTGTAAAAACTATTGTTTTCTACCTAACATGGTTTGTTTCTTTTATTATTTCTATTTTTCTTGTATAAAACATGTAAAAAGGCTTTATGCCGTTATTGTAATAAATAACTTTAAATAAATCCCCATGAGACCTGTAAAATTTTCCTGATAAATATAACAATATTACAATATTTATAATGTCTCTTCCAGGGCGGGGTGGTGGTGGAGTGGCGGCGGCTGCGCGCGGGGCGCGGGGGCTGCGTCCCTGCAGGTGAGGCGGTGCGGCTGGCGGCCCCCGCGCCCGCAACGTGCGCGGCGCGCTCCCCGTGCGAGACGCGCCTCCTGCTGGCCTGCAGCGATCGCTCCCTTCTGCTGCATCACTCCACACACAATCTTACCACCACCATCACGGCCTCCTTTGTAAGTTGCCAATTTTAATTTATCTCCTCTAAGTGTTATCGTGGTTCCGCGGCGTTTTGTTTGTATCGTGTTTTTTTTATATTAAAAAAAAATGAAAAAAAATAAGACTCTTTTTGTCGATCTCTAAAAAGTGTGAAAAGTCATTATTTTAATTCAACATTCCAGGGAGAATCTAGGACTACGATTGTATTGAAAAACAGCCACAGTCACTTGATAGCCCATTCTCTTAATAGTGTTACTTTGATTATATTTTAAAAAAATTCTACATATTCTTTATATTTTTATGTGAGTATGGTAAGGTAAGCAGAGTTAAAATTCTTCAATGGAGTGCGTTGTCACTGGCTACGGATACTTCTACAAACATTTGATAAATGAAACTTTTGCTAAAAACGATATACCTATGTATTGGGTTTGGATTAAAATTGTTGCAAATTTAGGTGGCGCGGGCTTGCAGTTGGTGGAGTGGGGGCGTAGTGGTGGGGGGGTCCGGGGCGCAGCTCCAGGCGTGGGACACGGCCCTGGCCCCCGCGCGCCTGGCGCCCCCGGGGGACCACGCCCCGCCAGACACACTGCTGGATCTAGGGACTTACTTCAAGTAAGTTTTTAATGGAGGAATGGAATTTTATATGGGATGTCTACCATTTAGTTCTGATGGCAAAGTATTGTAATTTTTTTTACCGTTTAAGGAGTACGAATTTAATATTTTGTTGTAGAAAATAAAACAAAAATAAATTTAAACAATGTGATAAAAAAAAAATATTTTCATTAAAAATAGAAATAGCAATAGAATACTCTTCCGGTAAAAAGCGTATTGTGGCGTATGTAACATATGTCCTATCACCAAAGGCCATTAACTGTGATATTATGGAAATATGTACTGGTCTTATCTTCATCAAAGATAATGTTTATACTTAACAAGTATTTGTGTGAACCTTTGCTGTAAAAACATTTTTGGTTAAAATCTGCTGATGATTTGATTGATGTTTTTTTGTCAGTCACAAATATCTAAGACAAAATATCGGGCCTTCTAGAAAAAGATGGTCTAAATGCATTTTGATTTAAAATGTCTAATTTAATATTTTCATTTCTAAATGTCTCATGAATTACTAGGAAAGAACCTTCACTTACCCAAATGGTTTGGAACACGCATCGTGGAGACCAGAATTGTGTCGGAGACCCGAGGTTCCTGGCTGGAGACGGACTGTTGATGCTCTTCCTTAGAGGAGGGCCACTTGTCTGTATGCGACTCTACTCCACAGCAACTGTGATGGTAAGTTCTTCAAAATTTACTTACTCTTGTCTTTGAAATAAATTTTTTAACTGCATTTTTGTCATGGAATGCAACAGAATTTTTGACATTTTAACTCAAATAATACAAATTTTTACTAGGAAAACATGTTAACATCCTCAAATTAACTAATTAATTATCTAATCTATCTGGACTATTTGAAAGCAGCCCCGAAATTGAAAATTTGAGTAGGTATATCATAAGAACTTGTATGTTTTTTGTTAAAGTTTTCGTTCCACATTCCCTCTTATGTGAAGCATGTCCTAGCATTTCCTAGATGCACCACTGTGCCCAGCAAAACTGGCTTCTATTATTTATTGCTAATAAACGTAAATATAATGTTTATATCAGTATGTCCAGAATGTGATATTCAGAAGTTTATATCAATAACCCTCTTCTCTATACCCCTCTGGTACATACTAACTATAAAAAAAAATCGTATATATGGCGAGCCCCCATTAACTTTAATAAATGATATAAAACATTGAACATCGATTTATTTGAGAATAACCATGGTGATGTGCGGCGTTTGCTTTTCGAGTGAAGTCACACTTTGTTGGTCACGTTTTGTTGAGTTGGCATTTTTTTTTCTTTCTTTTCTACCTTTAAACTTTATTTTATGTACATGTAATTTTGTTTGTAGAAGTCTTATGATGAAATATTTTTCTTTCTTTTTTGCCTATTTTTATTGCTACCTGTGAGAACCTCTAATTGGTCTACTCTGTTTTCTTTTAATGTTTATTATAATGATTGTTTGACTGTTGGTTTTCCTGTGAATAAATAAATAAAAATAAATGTCACTAAAATCGCATTGTTATATTTTGCGGCCATTTGACAAACATAAAATGACGCATTGTAGTTGGCAAACTTCAAAATTGTGATTTCAGGAATAGTTATCTAGAAAAAAAATCATTGATTGTATTTATTTTGTGTTGCGTAGGAGAAGCCGGTGGTTGTGAGACGCGGGCAGGAGGCCAGAGCCCTGGCGCAACTCCGCGGGGCAGACTGGGGCACCCAGGGGGCCACGTGTTTAGCTCTCCTGCATCAACTAATCAACACACTGTTTTCGTAAGTCATTTAGTTAAATTTTTGCAAGTTGTTATCAAATATTATTTATTTATTCAAATTAATACCATCCATAGAGAAAAAAAAATTTAAAAACTGCATTTTAATAAGAATTTGTGGAATTTTACTTAATCTGCCGTACTTATGAAAGCTTTTACAAGAAGAAAAAAAAAAAAATTCAAGCTCAGATTCAGAATTAACCAGTTTTTCGGGTTGTACTATGAGTCTTGTTACACTATGTATATTTAAATCATCAATCATTATCCTATACACATTCATTGGTCCTTGAAATTGTGTCTGCAATGATTTTATAATTCTTATTTCAGAGATTCTTTACATTTTCATTTGTATTTTTTAGGGCTCCTTTAACACTAGAGCGTGAGCAAGTTGCCCAAGCCGCCCTGGGGACGTTCCTGGCTCCCCCCACCCCCCTGGCTCCGATGGTTCGACTTCATCACTTGCCTCATCTTCACGATTTATGTAGACGCTTCTTCCACCTTCTCATCAGGTAAATCTCATGAATATCCAATATATAAAACTCTATATTAAATTAAAGACACGAGAAGTGAATCTGAGATATCTAAAGTTTTAAACTCGGTACAGTATTAATAAAATACCAATATCCATAGTTTAACTCAGGTTTCTGCTACTTTTTATATTAAATGATAAAGCAAACAGTACATAAATCCTTCACCCATTTTAAAAAGTAAATATTTTACATAACGCCTTCATCTACTTGTGTCTTCAGTTATTACAGGTAATATAAAATTTATAATCCTTTCTGTTTTGCAGAATTTTTAATAAGGTTAAGAAGTGTTTGAGTTGAGATTTAATCTCTATGCTTTATATTTTATAAATATTGTCCTTATTTGATTTAATTCTTGTCCTAGTCTATGTATTTCATTTTATGTTAATTGTATAATTGTGTTTAGACTGTAAATAAATAAATAAATTATTGTAGTTAGTTATATCATATAATAGACTAGATATTATGATTAAAAAAATGTTTGTAGGTATGGACGTTTAGAAAAAGCCCTCTGTTTAGCCATCGATGTAGGGCACGCCGACCTATTCATGGATGTCCATTACGCGGCA
>JAGVSP010004808.1:0-14565 GCA_022494985.1 Micrasema minimum
AATACATCACTCTATTTATTTATTGAGATGATCAGTTTCAACGACACAGGAAAAATACAATTTTTATTTTTCTCTAGTACGGAAAACTATATTTTTTTTGGACGTCGCGTCGCCTGGCAGCCGTATAGGGTCGCCTTGGGGGATACTTGGTACTGATTAACAAGCATAATTCATCACTCTATATATTTGCATTAGTAAAAGCTAATCAGTTCAAACATCTCAGGAAAAAAACGCTCTTTATTTTTTTGGGATTTGATGTGCCCTTTAAATTTATATTTCGGCTGTCACCTTTAGTTATCCTGATAATTGAACAAAAATGCTAAAAGTGAGGGCTTCCCGTTATTTTTATCCATAAAATTTATAAATTCTTTCGATAATCGGTAACTTTGTTTCCCTAGAAAATAGTTTGAAACATATGAGATGTGGTGACTCAACAAATCCGGAATATCATTTTGAAAACAACTGATTTTTTTAAAGCTGGCTAACGGTGAAGTCTTAATTTTAAAATATACATAGGAAAATAAAATTAATGTTAGTAATCTGCACAATACATTATTTCAATATTTTAGCCAATTAACAGGCTTAAATGTCCTAAATGGATTAACATTGAATGCGTAGTTTATAACTCAACAAAAATAATAATAATAAATCATGATTTAATTAGACATTTAAATTTAACTAATTTAGTAAGAAACCTAAGCGAATGAGACACGAAATTAATTATAGCTCATTTAAAAATTTTATATGGACGCTTACTATGAAATACAAAATAATCATGTTTTTTATTAATTTAGTGAATATGAAAATTTCAGTATCAGGCTTATTTAAATACAATCTGCCCCACAAACTTGTTAAATAATTTAGTACCGGTAATAATTATTGTTTTTTACGCAAACAATTCACTATCAGCGTATTATTGTCTATGACAGGAACAACATTTCAAAATCATAGCGGGCTTGTTGAAAAATATCTAATTTTTTGGATTTAACATCTCATTAATGTAAAACAATTAAAGAAACAATAATAAAATGTTTTTAAATTCACATCTATATTTGTTTATTAATACAAATTAGATACTGCTAAAAGTCAAAATAGTCACTATATATAATATAATATTTGCAGAGCAAAATTTTCCTCCTTTTCCTCTTCATTCATATAGGTTTAATATCTGTGATTCTCAGTAGTTGTCTCTGGTTTTTGTCGTGTGTCGTAGAATCTCTGCAAAATAATGATGGGTGATCCAGAAATTGAAGGGTTAGATTTATCAAATTACTTTATTAGCTCATATTTAATTAAATATATTGGCGTTGGTACACATAATTTATTTCTGTTTATTGTGTTTTACATGTTCAATATACGATTGTCTTGTGACATTCTTTAATGCACGTTATTTTTGCTGTCATTGACTTTGTTTTCTTTTTCAATAATTATTTTTATCTCTAGTTATTTGAGTATTTTGCTTATCATCTCACTACGCACTTCTCCTTTTATTTGTTTCTCGCTTTTGAACTGATTCACGCCTTTAATACACTAATTGATTATGTAAATCCAATTTTTACAGAGAATTGCGGCCATCGAATACTGCAGTTATTAAGGAAGTTTACGACAGTGAAAATGCCCTTATCAAATTTGAAATGGAGTTGGAAAGAGCCTTAGAAGCCAATTGTGCCTTTATCATCATCGAACCGGAAAGATTGGGTGAAGAAACGACGCGATGGATAATGGTCGGAAATATTTTGCACAAATTGGCAGTCTACAGTGGATTGACGAGTATTGCTACAGGTTAGGTTTCGTATACAGTACTATATTCTAGATGTAGGTAGTTCCATGTCAAACTCACATTGGTATTCTGTTCCCGCCATGTTTTCAATGGCATTTTAGTGACTGAATTATATCTTATCTATTATTATAATGAAAATTACTGTATACACAATCCCCAAAATCCGTCTTCTTGTTTGTATGATAATCCCATAGAGATGAACATATAAAGAGTATACAAAACCAGAAAGATTGTAACGTTGTAAATTAAATATATACCTACTCTTGTCTTGGGATAATCCAGATTTGTGTACAAGTATTTATTTTCATCTTTTGAGCTTGTACAAGCATTGAGATCATAACCTTTGAAAGCTAAACTATCGTAAAAGTTACGAGTGCATTTTGTTTTTCTTCAGTTTCCCCCGCTTAACCTGCGACAATTGACACGCCCAAACAGTTCCGTGTCGCACTTGAGCTGCCTCATCACTTAATGTTAGCCATGAACCATTGCAGGTTTTTAATTTTGCTCTGTTGTTCAGTTTGCGGTATTTGCCATCCGTCAATAGAAAGATGACAGCGGTATATTGCTGCCACTGCAACAAACCAATCTGCGCATAGCATTGCGGAAAGGGCTGTGTCGACTGCGTTGAGGACTTGCAAATTTCCAAATTTGACACAAACATACATACATATGTGTAATGAAGTGTTTTAACTAATTGTATTCATCAAAGAAGAATTTTTATTTAATTAAAAAACTTACGTAAATTTAACGATAGTTTTGCTTTAATATCACTTTTGAACAGTTCAGCTTTCTAGGGTTAATAGAGGTGTTCAAAAAGTACTCATTTGGTCATTTTCATTTGTTACTTCCTGTAATGTTTGAAGGAATTTAAGAAAACACTATGTTCACATGTTGGGTCATTATTCAAGACTGATTATTATTGTCGTCAAACTTTGACATAACACTATAATACATAACATACCTTTCCATTCAAGTTAGTAACAAGCTAACCATAATCTAATAACACAATAAACAAATAAAACAATAAATCATAACATAAATGTTCTTCATTTCATATTAATTTCCGGCGCCTCATTTCTTGGTAGTTTGTCACTACCTTGGGCTACCTCCGATTCATCAATACTTCGCATTCTTTTCAATGCCTTCCCTGCTTGCATGTTCGCTTCTTCTGAGGTGCTTGGAATTCCTATAATATCTGCCCACCTCTCCTGCGGAGGGGGATCTCCACCATATCATCTTCCTCTTCTTCTTCTTCTTCTCTGGTATATTGAGGTGTAAATTTCTCCATTCTGGCATTTTCCTGAACCTCCTCATCGTCTTCTCCATGTTTCAATTGATTTACATGCCTTCTTTGTGTGTCGCCATTATCTAGTTTTATTTCATAATTAGATGTACCAATAATTTTTGATATAACTCCTTTACTCCATTTATTAGACTTTCCGTACTGTCTGGCCCATACTTTTTCATGTACATTAAAATCACGTATTTTCACATTTTGATTATATTCTTTTTGGAATGTCTGTTTAGTAATATCTGCATGTGGATGAAACTTATCAAATCTTGTTCTAAATTGCCTTTTATTTAACATTTCTGCGGGTGTTTTCCCTGTGCTTGTATTTGGTGTCGTTCTCAAATTATATAATATTCGCGGCAACTTTACAGACCATGGTAAATGACTCATTTTTCTTAACTTTGATTTACAAATTTGGACGTATCTCTCTGCTTGTCCATTCGTTGCTGGATGGTAAGGTGCTGTCTTCACATGTCTGATATTGTTCTCTTTTAGGAAGCTACCAAATACCTCCGATGTGAATGCTGTACCGTTGTCAGATACTAAAGTTTCTGGCAACCCTTGCGTTGAAAAAATATCCCTTAACGTGGCAATTACTGTGCCACTTGATACATCTTTAGCGATTTTAATTTCCGGCCATTTGCTGTAGGCATCTACCAAAATTAAAAACTGCCTGCCTGCAAAAGGTCCGAAAAAAGTCTATATGCAATCTTGCCCATGGTTTACTTGGTGTAATCCACTGATGTTTGATTGAGTTAGGTTGCTTTCCTTGCTCTTGACAAATATCACATTTGCCTGTTGTTTTCTCAATATCAGCATCTAAACCTGGCCAATAGAAATAACTTCTTGCTATCGCTTTGGATATGACGATGCCCATCGTGTGAATCATGTAATAATTTTAATAGATTGCTTCTCATTGACAGTGGTATGATGACTCTACTACCATACAACAAGCAGTTTCTTTGAATAGATAATCCATCCCTTTTTTGATGAACACTTTGGCTTCCTGTTCAATGTTTCTGGCCAGCCTTTTAAAACGTTATAATATACTTTTGATAGCACTTTATCCTTACGAGTGGCTTCCGCAATATCTCTACAATCGTATGGGAATGTTGATGGAGTATCTTCCAAAAGTAAGACTTCCGCTGGATCTCCTGGTTCTTTTATTTCCTGTTCTACCGGCCATCTGCTTAAAGCATCCGCATTGCCAATCTTATTTCCCGGTCGATGCTCAATACAATAGCTATAATTATTTAGAGTCAAAACCCATCTCAACATTCTAGGTGATAATACTTCTGGCATTCGTTTTTCTGCATTGAAAATACCTAACAAAGGCTTATGATCCGTTATTATTTTGAAATCTCTTCCATATAGAAATTGCTGAAACTTCTGTACCCCAAACATTATCGCCAATGCCTCTTTATCTATTTGAGCATATCGTCGTTCATGTTTGTGCATCGTTCTAGATGCCATCATTATCGGCTTTTCATTTCCATCTGACATCACATGTGACAAAATAGCTCCAACACCATATTTCACGCGCATCACAGCACAATACCAAAGGCTTATTACTATCATAATGAACCAAGGTGCACTCTCCTGTTAATTTTCTCTTGGCTTCTTCAAATGCATTCTGTTCTTTTTTTTGTCCACTTCCACTCCTTGTTGTTGTCTAACAATCTGTATAATGGCTCTAATGTCTCTGATTTTCCTGGAATAAATCTTTCATAAAATGTATATATAAACCTAAAAATGCTCTAAGTTCCTTAGTATTACGAGGTGTTGGTGCCACCTGTATACATTTTACTTTCTCTTCTGTTGGGTGTATTCCCTTGTCATCAATTAGATATCCTAGATATTTAACTCTATTTGTTCCAAATAAACATTTTTTTTTATTAAGGTGCAGTCCATTCTGGTGTAGGATTTTTAACACTTTCTCCAACCTATGATTATGTTCATTCCAATCTTTTCCTGATATTAATATATCATCTAACATCACTGATACGCCCTCTATATTTGCTAGTGATGTGGACATTAATCTTTGAAATATGCCCGGACATGTTTTAACTCCAAAAGGTAACCTATGCATTGTAAATAATCCCTTAGGTGTATTTAACGTTAACAATTTAGCTGTCTCATCATCCACTTCCACTTGCAGATACGCTCTATCTAAATCTAATTTTGTGAAGATTTTACCACCCGCTATTGTTGATAATGCTTCATTTATTGTGGGTAAAGGATATGTATCTAAATTAGTTGCTTTGTTGATAGTACATCTATAATCCCCACATAATCTTATATACTACCATCTTGTTTAACAATTGGTACTATGGGCGTCGCCCATTCTGAATATGTTATTGGTTTTAATATTCCGTCTTCTGTCATTTTGTCTATTTCAGTATTTATTTTTTCTCTTAGCGCCAGTGGTGTGGGTCTACATTCATGAATATGGGTGTAGACTTTCCTTCTAGTAATTGTATTGACACTTTCGGTCCCTTATACTTTCCCAATCCTTCATCAAACATATCTCTATACAACTTTTTTATATCTTCCAGAAGCAGTCTGTCTGTTGTCATATTGTGTATCTCATGAATTCCTTCAACTGTGATTCCCAAGTCTGCAAACCATGCTCGTCCGAGTAGACTCGGCCCACTTCCTTTTGCTACTAACAGAGTTAACATCTGTTTATTTCCATTATATTGTACTTCTACCAACATCTCTCCCATAATCTCTAATCTACTTTTCGTCCAGGTTTGGAGTTTGGCATTATTGGGCCGCAATTCAGGTCCTCCCTTTGGCCACAACTCTCGATAATATGTGTAACTTATGATGGGATGCGCTAGCTCCTGAATCTACTTGCATATCCACCTTAACTCCGTTTATACCGAGTGTTACATAATATGGAGTCACCTTTGCACTCCCCACACGCATGATACACGCCACACATGTCCTCGCAGTTTTCCTCTACACTATTATTATTATATTTATTTTTAAAACAAATTCTTTGTATGTGTCCTCTTTTCATACATAACCTGCAAATTGCCTCTTTGAAACGGCACTCGCCTCTATGTTTCTTTCCACAATGTTTACACTCATATATCTGCATATTATTTTTCTTATTCACACTTATTTTGTTTATTTCCATGGGCTCGCTATTATCTTCACTGCTCAAGGTTGTAAGATGTATTGTCTTCAAGCCCCTTTTTGCACTTTCAAAAGCTTGACAGATTTCTACTGCTCTTTCATAAGTTAATTTCTCTCTTGTTAATAAGTCTTGTTGCAAATTTTTGTCATTCACGCCGCAAACCAATCTATCTCTTAATGTCCTTTGTAAATCCATGAAATTACAATGCTTACTTATTTTTTTTAACTCTATAATGTAGGCATTTATCGACTCCTCAACTTTCTGTTGCCGGTTGTGAAATTTGTAAGATTGTATGATTTCGTTAGGCTCTTTATTGTAGTGTTTGTTTAATACATGCAGAATTTCTTCAAATGTAACTTCTCTGATGTTTTTAGGTAATATTAACGCTACTAACTGGTCGTAGGTTTCTTCTCCACAGTTTGCTAACAGGTTGGCCTTTTTGACATTTTCTTCTATTATTTGGTTTGCTTCCAGAGCAAAACAAAATCTGTCGATATAATGGCTCCAGGTTTTACCTGGGCCATATTCACTAAATCTTAGTGTCATTTTCCTCGTCGCCAATGTAATGTTTGAAGGAATTTAAGAAAACACTATGTTCACATGTTGGGTCATTATTCAAGACTGATTATTATTGTCGTCAAACTTTGACATAACACACTATAATACATAACACTTCCCAATATCCAAGTAACGGAGACCCACATCCACAAAGTTTCGGTTCATTGTTGAGAATTTATTTTCATTATTGTTACTCTATTATTTGGTTACTTAACTTATTCTACTCTGGTATTCAGCACGGGAAACCACATTCCGAGTTCGATACTGACCCAATAGTTATTCTGATTGCTGAATTCGTTACTATGGAGCCAGCAACAACACACTACTCTACTCCATTCAGTATGCGACAGTGGAGTCCGTAATCGTCTGCGATGTTTAGTTATAGAAAGAAAGTTGGAAATTATATGATTTGTCAATACAATTTTATACATAATTCTGCTTTTTTATATGCGAATACCTGTGTTGAACAATCAATGTATGGAGTGTAATAATAAAATAAATGCTTTACATTTTTTTTTTTGAGTACGACCAAACTTCGTGTCATAAAACTCCTTTTCTAATCTTTGTTTTTTTTTCAGGAGTAATTTCAAAACCATTGGTATGTGCTCCGTTCGGAGCTCTATCCGTGTTGGCGGCAGGATGTTATACCTTATCTTGGCAATGGGACCCTTGTTGCAAATACCAGAGGGAAAAGAACCCCAAGAAGTTAGCTCAACTATCAGTATTATCAGAACTCACGTCGGTTTCCCCCGTGGTCCTTGTGCGAACAGACAACACCAGGAAGATCGCTCTCCACTGTTCTGTGTCAACGTTGGCTGCCATCATCTGCTTGTGGAGAGTGTATAAGATTTTCAAATAATGAATCTCTCGTTTCTCCCGAGGTCTGGTTTCCACGTCTATAGCTGCTGTAGGTTCGCACACGAGAGTTTACTTCTACTTTGCAATATTATTCCAATCTGTCTGTTTTCTTATTAGACAATAATAACTAGTTTTACTAATTCATCAGTTGTAGACAGATTATGGTAATGTATTGAATGGTAGAGAGGATTTAATGTTACGTATTAGGGATTTTTCAATTTGTACATTTAGTGTGCATTTGTTTATTTTGCCGATTCGAAATGCAATTTCAATTCAAACAAATGTATTAGGTAAGTGTTTTAAGACTTCTAGTGTTATAGGTAGTGTTTTTTTCTTCTTTTTATAATGTTTGTATAAGTTCTATTTTGTATCATTGAAACATGGTTTAAGCCTGAAAAAATCGTTTTTCTTACGAATTAGTATTTGTAACATTTTATTTTGTCATTTGCCAGATTTTTGTTCTTTTCGACCAATCAATCCTTTTTTATCTAAAAACATGAATGTGTATGACACTATTGTATTTTATTTCTAAATTAAGCTCAATCTTCATACTTAGTGCATGAATGAATTTGGCAGTTGTTAATTTCTTTATATAATGTCTATCGGACATCAGGTAAGCGAGTACAATAAATGTTATGTTCCATTAAACCTCGTGTAAGATTCTCATGTCATTTTGTACTGTAGATTTTAATCGTAAACGATAATGATTTTAATGCCCGTGATTACTTAACACAAAAGTTAAACTTTTGTATCTTATTGTTGTGACAAAAGTTTGGTGTAGAATAAGTGTAAAAAACCCTCCTCTAATTTTCTTCCAACTGATTGAAATCAATCCAATAGTTATGCTATCCTTTATTGAACCGTTTATTGATTTTAAAATAGTAAGCATTGAAATTTTTTTATTTAAAAAATATTTTTGTATTCGATGAAAATGTATTTTGTCGCAAAATTAATGCTAATAACAAGCATCATCTGTTTAGTGTTATATCTTAAAAGCTTTATGGCACCAATGCCACAGAGCTTTTACGAGTTTAACATCAAGTGGCTAGAAATTTTTATTGGCTGTTATATTGTGCCTAGAGTAGAGCATAATGTAAAGTATTTACTTTATTCTTTTACATTAAATAGGAAGTTAAAATGAAACTATTTTTTAGTAGATAGAAAAATCATTCAATTTGTAATATTTCTGTTGGATTATACGGGAAATGGAAAACTTATTTTTATATAAGCTGTGGGTCAAGAACACGGATGGAATACATACAGATAATTTTGGCATTACAGTAGATACATATCCTGTTGTTCATGATCCATAGTCAAGTCTAATGACTTGGTTAGCTCAAGCGTGTACTGTAAAACCTTACAACTTTACACAAGTGTAATTAAAATTGGAAAAATCTAGAAATCAAATAATTGGCATGTTTGTATAAAATGTATTATGTTTTTCACTAATCTCTTACCGCTACAGCTTAAATAAAAGTATGCAAGAAATCTAATTAAGTTGTATGCGGATAAAAGCTAAATAGACGAAGGGAATCTAACTTCAATAAATGCCAGCTCCAGTTATTTTTTCTTCCGCACAGAGTTGTCTACCAAACGTAAAGCTGTAAGGTTTTATGTTAGTTCACACTAATATCAGAACTGCTTACTTTAAAGAAGCATTATGTATCTAATTCATTTGCTTTTTATGCAAATTGATTAATTTTTTTAGAAGAAATATATGCTTAAGTTCAAGTCATTAGATTCAGTACTGTTTACAATCATGTTGAAATAGGCACAGAGAAAATACAGAAAAAGGTATAGTACATAGCCGCACTATAAAGTTGCATAGTCATATTAGGATTATTCAATTTTATGAACATCTGTTCTACTGTGTAATTTATTTGTAAATACGATGAGCATTAAAAATTGTTACAAAGTATAATGTGTATTACTATCATCTCAACAGCACAACAACAGTGTAGAAACTGCACTCTCTGAGAAACCTTGTGATATTTTTCTTTTGCTAGGTGACTATAACCTACCTAAAATTGACTGGATTTTAGATGAGGGTAGTAATTCACTCTCGCCTACAAATTATGATTCGGATACTAGTAGACTACTTGTGGAATTCTTAGCTTTATACGGTTTACAACAATTTAATAGTGAACGCAACAGACTAAATAGGATTTTAGATCTTGTTATGACTAATTTTACATACTGTTTTACATCTCATTGCACGCATCCAATTGTTCCCGAAGACAGCCACCACAAATCTCTAGTAATTGATTTTCAACTTTCATTCTTGAATCCCGCAAGATGTCTGAAGCCCAATGCAAGAGAAATCCAGCTATTCCACAAGGCGGACTATGCATTGATTAAGGACGATCTCACTCGAGTAAATTGGGATCTTGAATTCCAGGATTTGAACGTAAACGATTCTACGGATAAATTTTATAACATCGTATATAATATAATTGAATTACGTGTCCCTAAAAAAATTGTTTTTAGCCCTAACCAATACCCCCCTTGGTATAGCAAAGCCTTGATAAAGATATTGAAAGAAAAATCTAAATTCCATAAAAAATGGAAGAAATTTAAACAAATTGAAGATTTTCAAACCTTTTTCTCTTCTAAGGTCTCGTCAAAAAAACCGTTCATAAAATCTGTTACGAAAAATATATCGAAAGTGTGGAAGAAACCTTAAAAACAAATCCGAAAATTTTGTGGTCATTTTCTAAATATAAAAGATGTATTAACTCCAATCTACCGTCGGCAATGCATTTTAACAATGTATCTTCCTGCGACGGTATATCTATATCAAATCAATTTAACGATTATTTTAAGTCCGTATTTGTGCCTGACTCTTCTATCGGTACATCGTGTATGGCGCCCCCCTTTACTTATGCCAACGAAAGTAGCACTTCCTTAAATACAATTGACTTTGACCGAACTACTGTCCTCACATACCTTAGTAATATTGATGTCAATAAGGGTCCTGGTTCAGATTGTATTCCCCCCTTATTAATTAAAAACTGTGCTGTGGAACTTGTTATTCCGCTCTCCAAGTTGTATACACAATCTTTTAGAGAAGGATGTTTCCCCTCCGTGTGGAAGAGAGCTCTCATAACTCCAATCCACAAAAGTGGTGACCGGTCTGACGTCTCTAATTATATACCGATATCTAAACTCCCACTATTTGGAAAAATTATGGAAAAAATGGTCACCGATAAAATAAACCCAGTAATAAGAAAAGACATTATCTTGAACCAACACGGATTTTTAAGAGGTAGGTCTATTGAGTCAAATTTGCTTGAGTTTAATCACTTCATATTTTCAGCCATGGAAGAGGGCTACCAGGTGGACGCCATCTATACTGATTTTGCTAAAGCCTTCGATAAAATAAACCACAAAGTCTTAATTCGTAAGATTAGCGAATGGGTATTCATGGTGATCTCCTTAGATGGCTCATTTCTTATATTAAAAATAGAAGCCAAGCGGTAGCCGTTCTGGGTTTTTATCTCTAATTACATCATGATTCCTTCTGGGGTTCCTCAAGGATCCCACTTGGGGCCTTTACTGTTTTTTAATATACATTAACGACATAAAAAAATATATTAAACAAAATTTTCTCATGTTTGCTGATGATACCAAGTTTTTTATACGAGTCAAGTCTGTAGACGATTGTTTCATGTTGCAAAACGATCTCGATAATCTAGTGTCATATTTGCAATCTAAATCAGCTTTATCTAAATGTCAACAAATGTTTTAGCATTACGTTCACAAGGAAAATAAAAAAAATCGTGTTTAATTATGAAATTAACAATAGTCGGCTGACCAGAAAACTGAATTGAGAGACCTCGGTGTCATAATGGACGAGAAACTTTTATTTTCTTCTCATATTGAAGCTTGCGTTAGTAAGGCCTACAGAAACTTAGGTTTTATTTTTCGAACCACTAAACCGTTTAAAAATACATCCTCTCTTGTTACTTTATACAACGCTTATGTTCGTAGTCACCTCGAATTCGCCTCAGTCGTTTGGAACCCTCAATACTCAACATACATAGCTCAACTCGATCGTATTCAAAATAAATTTCTGAAAATGTTGGATGGTAAGCTTCATTTGAAATTTAACTCTTACGAAGAATCATCATCCTTCCATAAATTATCTTCACTTATTAAGCGTAGAAATATATCTGATTTATGTTTTTTGTATAAAGTTATAAATAATGTAATTGAGAGCCCCTATCTTCTAGAGCAGATACCTCTTCATTGTCCAATTAGACTCACTAGACAATGTCATCTTTTTTATAATTTAGCACCATCAAATAATTATTTAAAAAATTCTTTTATAAATCGTAGTTGTGCGAAATTCAATGAATACTGTAGTTGTCTTGACATTTTTAACATCAGACTACCCAATTTCAAATTAAAATTATTTGAAATCTTATAGACTGTAAAAGGTAATCCTATTCCTATTCCCAGTCATCTCCTTTTCCTTTTACCTATCCCTATCATCCTATCCTTCCCTCATAACTCTTTATTTTTATTTCTTATATTTTCTTTTTTCTATTGAATTGTATACTTGTGAAAAACTATAATTGGTAATCATGCTTTTTTTTTTGTATACTACGTTCATGTATCGATACTGTTGTTTTTCCCATAAATAAATAAAATAAATCATAGTATGCAATAGCAAAGGGATACGCGTTTTGGCTGCCTATGCCATACACTACGTATGCCTTCCGAGAGCTTTAACCATGCTTGCCTATTTTCAAGGCGTCCGCTGTTGAAAACCTGTAGACAGTTAGCGTCAGAGCTGCGGGACTGGGAGGATGCGAGGGAACTGGCGGCCGATTACTTGGCATGGAGGCAGTTTGTGGAATCCATGCTCCACATAGGGAGCGGATATAGTATGATGATGATTTTTGCTTTTACTGTAGTTTAGGATATGGACAGAGTATTATCAATGTTCCTTAGATCCATTGTTTTATCATTTCAATCACTTAAGAGCTACTCAACTGGAATTTAAAATTAGAGCAATGATTTTTTCACACATTTTAGATATCGACCAGATGCATGTTTGTATATTTAACTTTTCTTAACTCCTTTAACAAAATAAATATTAAAAAAAAAAAAAACAATACAGACACGGTCGATATCTAAAATGTGTGGAAAAATCATTGCTCTAATGTTAAATTCCAGGGAGAAAATTGAGGAATATGTTTGTATGGGAAGCGGCCGCGAGTCACGTGAACCTATTTCTTTGAAACCAAGCGAGGAACATCAATCGACACTGCAGATTGAATGTGCACCTCACTATGATGTGTCTCTGCAGTAGGGTGGCCCAAAAATGTTAAATTTACCCTCAGGGCACCCGCTAAGTTTTTTACTTTAGTTGATAGTAGTTAAGTGCTAAAATTTCAATGTCCTAGGTGGAATAAACGGCCATGCTCAACGTCTCCAAGGTTTTCAAAATGTTGTAATTTTCCCATTTAAAAGATTTTTTTGTGAAAGAAATACCAAGAAAAATGTGTTAAAGAGTTGAAAAAATTAGAACTATCAATGGTTGTTTGTGAGGAGTGCTTTTATTCAAGTGATTATTTTGGACTTTTTGTGAAAATATGGCTTTGTCATCTACTATAACACGTCAAGTGGTCAAAGATTTAGAACCAATATCTAAATTTAATTAGTTACCATTCATCATCAATATTATACTATGAAATAAACTAATTTACTACTTCCCAGGTAGTTGTACTTAATTTAGAACAACCCTCGAAATGCCATATTTTTTTCTTAATATTACATGCCTTTGAGCACTGTCTTCCAATTAGAATATTAGCTTCAAACTTTACCTGAATACTTGTTTTACCACTGATAAAAAAATTAGTGTGTGCCCAGACATGTAAACTAGTTTTGAGATTTTTATATATATAATATGGGCCACACTACTCTGCAGTGCAGATGAGGAAACGCCCATACACATCCAGTGTGAATCATGTCCTGTCTCATCTTTGAAGGGCCATTGCTCAGGCAGAGAATGTAAAAAGGCTTGCTTCCACCAAATAGCCTGGTTCTTTAACAACCTATGCCTAGAAAATGAATATAATGTAGCAATGGAATTGATAGCACATTTCTAGATAGATAGGTCGCTACTACAGGACCGCCTCCTCTGCTGAATTTATTTGCGAATCCAAGAAACGTCTCATTTCAGTGCGAGCAAACCTCTTGACAACTTATCGATCATTATTTATGCGTATTGTTATTTGATCGGGGTCTGTTTAACTGTCCCTCTCCCCAGGTTTCATCAGACATACACCGTGGGCACTTTCCTTGACTCCTGGGGTCGCCATAGCGGACAACATTATAGAGTTCTTGAGCGTCCACCGCTGATTCTCACTATGGTTCAATGAAGTTAAGCAATCTTAGGCTATTCCCAAACTCATGTACAGAGTATATCAATCAACTAAATCTTTGAAATATGTTTTGTTTTTTTCCTGTAAATTATCGGTAAAATAACTTAAACATTATAAACATGTTAATTTTGTATATGAATAAACACTTCTCTGCCCACCTCTGAATGAAGGCTTCTGCCTCTTTTCAGCAGTGTTCGAGCATGGTCCAACTTTTGATAACCTTAAAAGATTCTGTGATTCTTCGACATCCCCTAATAAAACTCCAGTTTTGATCCATCATACAACCATAATTGGCAGAAACCGTATATTATTTGAAAACTGGGTCAAAACACATAAAACTTCTGCCTTGGATGAAGGGATTTTTTTTTGTGGGTAGCTCTAGCTAAAGGGGCTAAGGATTAGTAATCAAATAATAAAACTCGCTTTTCATAGAAAAAGAATTAATAGACAAATATTCACAGAAGAGAGTCTCGTAAATCATGTATATAAGATTTCATTTGAAATTATTATTACTAATGTGCTACTTTACGACAAACTCAAC
>JAGVSP010004809.1:0-13925 GCA_022494985.1 Micrasema minimum
CGGTAGTATCTAATAAGTTTGCTTATCAAAAGAGGCTAAATTGGCAGTGGCACAATGGAAGTTCTGGTACCAACCCTTATTTGTGATGGAAAGCCGAAGCATGGAGTGGTAAAAATAAGGGATGAAAGTTAAATTGAAGGGCAGTTGGAAATTGCGATCTCTCAGGCGAATGTGTGGTAACACTATGTATGATAGGTGCCCTAATGTTGGAAAATTAGAGCAGAATGCAAAGGCAGTGAGATAAGCATTATCGGACAAAATTAAGAAAGGTCTTTTACGTTGGTTTCGGTTCATGTAGAGCGAATGGATGTATGGAAAGAACAATCTAAAAAAAAATATGATGCGAACTGTGCCTGGATGTAAGAAGTCGAGGAAGTGTGCCGAGAAAGACATGGCATGATCAAGTTAAAAAACAAGTGCTTTGAAAGTTGGGGCATGTAAGAAAGTCGGAAATATCGACGTGCGTGCATGAGAAGATGTATGAATGTGTGAGGAAGCAAGAAAGTAATGCCAGGGACAGAGTGGTGTGGCGTTCTATCCTCTCTGCCTACCCCTTCGGGGAAATGGCGTGATGGTTAGTTAGTTAGTTAGTTATAAGAATAATATACTATAAAGGCAAACTGGTAAGAAAAATAGTGTTATCTATATAAATGAATGTTTTGTCATAATGCCAGGTGACCCAACCAAATCCCCGTCATGCGACATGGTGGGCCCCGGCTCGCTGAAGTCGGAGCGCCTCTCCGGGGACTCCAACGACATCCTCGACCCGCAGACCGGCCTCCGCGGGGGGCAGATGCCCCTGCAGGTGAGCGCAGCCCCCTCAAATTCCCATCTGCGAAATAAATTCTATGAAGTGAAATTCAATTTTGTATGATCCTAGAAATATATCGATTTAAATTAAGTGGTTTTAGAATAAACAGGCTGCGAGAATTGACAAAAATAAATGTTTTACACTATTTTATATTTATGATGCCATCCGTACTCGTCCAATTTATATTATGGATTTTAGTAGAATTGAAATGATGAAAAAATGATGTTGTGATGATGATATTAGGTGTATCAAATATTTAAAATGTGTGAAAGTGAGTGAACGCTAGCCTGTTTCAAACCAACAAAATGTGCATAGATGCCATATATTTTTTACCAACATTTTTTTCATCTATCAGAAATCTGTGCCCAGAGCTTATTCGATTGTGTATGTGATAATTTCAGGATGGTTGTCAGAGGCCAGGAGGGCCTGGCGGTCCCGAGGGCGGCCCCCCTCCCTTCCGGGCCCCGGAAGGCCCGCAGCCCCTGCCCTCCAACGTGGTGGGAAAGCAGCCCAGCAATATGGAGGTCCGAAAAACCACTATTATTTATTTCAAGCATTACAGGAATGACCCACGGCCGTTCCTTATTTTGGATTTCAAATTTTTGCACTAGAGCGATGATTTTTTCACACTTTATTTTTTATAATATATTTATCTCCTTTAATAAAATGAATGACGCTTCTGGTCGATATTTAAAATGTGTGAAAATATTGTTGCTCTATTGCAATTTCAGGGAGTCAATCGAAGGTTACTATTCGTGTGAAGGAACAGCCGCGAGTCACGTGATTGCCATTTCACTTAAGGTTAAGTTTAGCAAATTCTTGGACCCGTGAAAAGTGGAAATAATCGACCTGCATTAGCGAGAAAGAAGTCACAAAAATTTTTGAACAGGCAAAAAAAGGGGTGTGGGTACTACATAGAATCCTTTTTAACAACACAGTTGTTCCTTATAAAGAGTGTTTCAGAGTTTAAGTGTGTGTAAAAAATCACCTTATCCGTCAAATACATTATGACATAGTGTACCTCAAAAACCATGTTTTTTCCTTAGTTAAAACTTCACGTACACCCTGAAGCAATTTATAAAATATGCATTTTTTGCTATCGCTCTTAAAATTTGAATAAAAAATCACACTTGTGACCTAAACGGTATATCGTCTATGTAAGCTCAATACCGCGTATGAGCCAATAAGTTCAAAATACGCATTTTTGGTGATTTTCGTTGAACGAAACAAGCCGCATCGATTGGTTAATTCAAATTTAAAAAATTGACCAATAGACTGCTAGCACTCGGTTAGTGTCAATACCGCGAATAAACCATCTTCACCACACAATACCCGCATATATCCCGATACAAATTTCATGTTTACTTCTTTTTTTTTTTTTTTTGGAAGGTTTTTTTGTCTCCCCTGAACGTTTTGACAAATGGTACTTCTGCGGTATTGAACTTACACAGACGATATCATAGTATAGGCAACCGACTGAATGAACATTGGATAATGTGATCCCCAACTAATACAAATGCGTACCCGTTTACGCAGTACACCCAACAGCAGTCGCAGATCTTCGTGTTCAGCACGCAGCTGGCCAACAAGGGGGCGGAGGCCGTCCTGCAGGGCCACTTCCAGTCCATCATCGCCTACCACTGCGCGCAGCCCGGGGACCAAGAAGTACCTCGAGTGTGAGACATTCCGTCTGTTGTACAATATAGTCGCAGGTGTTCAGCACGCAGCTGGCCAACAAGGGGGCGGAGGCCGTCCTGTTTGTATAATCTTTAAAACTTTTTCCTGATCCCGATGTACCTACAATATGATTAACAGAAGTAATATATTTTAAAAAAAAAATAGTTTAAAAATTCTGAAGCTGTTGATTAAGTTGTCACGCGGAAATTAATTTTTGTTTTTTCTTTATTCTAGAAACACCCCTTTAAAGATGGGCCAATTCAACAAGCAAAAAAACCCGGGCCCAGTGGTTCAATAACCTGGCCATGGTGAAGAACCGGGGGGCGATCCGGGGGTCGGGGGGCCCGGGTGCTCCGCCGGGCATGATTGGGCCCGGGCCCACCCACCCCGGCCAGATGATGGGCCAGATGGGCCCGGGCATGGGCCAGATGGGGCCCGGCATGGGCCAGATGGGCCCCGGCATGGGGCAGATGGGCCCCAACATGGGGCAGATGGGGCCCGGCATGGGCCAGATGGGGAGGATGGGCGGCGGTGGCGGCGGCGGCCAGATGATGATGATGAAGGGCGGGGGAGGACAGATGGGCCCCATGGGGCAAATGGGCCCCATGGACGGTTACCCTGGCAACAATGGCCCGTGCGGAGTGATGGACGGCATGGGAAGTGACGGAGATATGCCCTGGGATAATGTAAGTCTATTTTTTTAAATTTCAACATTTAAATATGTAAAATTATGTCTCAAAAACGCCTTAGAAATAATAATGCATCTATAAATAACAAGTCAATTGAAAAGTCCCCGGCCTACCATAGTAAAACACATTTTTTTGGCAAAATTCGTTTTTTTTATTAAACATAATTCCCTTCAAGGGTGAGACACTGATTATAGCAACCCTCCAACTTTTTGATACCATTTTTGTAGTACGATTTGTCCTTTACTTCAAAATAGGCCTCAGTTTCGGCAATCACCTCTTCATTCGACGAAAATTTTTTATCCATTTTTTTCACAATCACAAAAGTTGCTTCACCCAAAATGCTATAATTCACAAACTAATGATCCGACAGCTGTCAAATTTATACACGCGTCTTTTGAAGGTTAGGGCTAACTAAAAATCATATGGATTTAATTCTAGTACCGCCATTTATGTGTCAGGCCGGGGACTTTTCAATTGACCTATTACACTAAATTACATATATTTTACCTTATGACGGCAGTATGTGTCATATTCAACAATTTAAAAATGAGCGTAGATCGGGTGTGTAGAGAAAGGACTGCTGGCCAATCTTAATTCAACCCTCATCTTCTAATCACCTTTGTCCTTGTCCCAGAACCCGATGCACCCCAACGGGCCGGGCAGCGCGGGGCCCGGGCAGGAGGGTTCGGGGCCCGGGCAGGGCGGCGGGCCGGGGGCGGCCAGGGGGGCCCGCAGGGGGGGCCGCAGGACCCCCGCGGGGGCGGGGCCAGCCCCCAGGACCTGCTCAAGCTCCCCAACCTCCAAGGTAAGCGAGAGTTGCAGAGACAAACCTTAACCCTATCATCAATGTATCTTCACAATCGATTATCATAATCTAATTATTATAAACAACATTTTGAGTGTGTCCAAAAACTGGATTTCACCCATTAAGGGCTAATAATTTCAATTTGACATCTCAACAGAGACGAGAAGTTTGGAAGGGAATATGGATATCTAGGCGTTTACAGGGCTTATGACCTGTCATTGGCTGGGTTAAGTGGCCACTTGATGTATTACAACATTCCCCATTTCACCTAGTATTTGATATCCATATCTGCCAATATACAGTAAAATGGCGTGACGCTTCACATGTGAACACTCTCTGTCATCCACTGAGAAAATTCAGTGACAGGTCATAAGCCCTGTAAACGCCTAGATATCCATATTCCCTTCCAAACTTCTCGTCTCTGTTGAGATGTCAAAATCTTATTACTTGATAATAGAATTATCCGAATAAGCTAATAATTGAATTATCTACTTCTGTTCTTTTCAATATTTGGATATTTTAACTGGGTATTTGGTTATGCATGATTTATTTTGAAATAATGAATTATTTTGGCCATATCGATCGGTCATTTAATTATTGAAATAACCGATTATGAATCATTTGACTACCAAAATAACCTAATTTCCATGCAGATAAATATACAAGTCTATAGTCGGTGTAATGTTGGTACAAGCATTGGATTTTTTCAATCCTTTGTCAAGTCATCATAGTTACAAAATCAATATACACAATGACTTGAATGTTTTTAGTACATAAAATTTTAATTTCATGTTCAGAATTTAGCCCTGACTAATTTTATGTTATAACCAATAATTTTATTTTTGTACGTTATTAACATTTTAGTCCATGTGATAATTTATGTTTTATATTTTTCAAACACTACCAATTTCAAACGAATATATGCTTGAACACTATTGAAAACAGGCTATTGAATTTCGCTGAAAAAGGTGCAAGAATCCCAAAGGCGGGTAAGTCTTTCTCTGCTTAAAAATTTTGCCCTCCCAAAACTAACACTACAAGGGGTTAATAAGCGAGATACAATCATTTATAGTTTTTTATTCCCCCTTACGATCGGTGACGTCACCGAAGGATATACAAAATCTTTACAAAAATCAAACTTAAAATGATTGCATCTCTGTTATTAATTATCCGATTTATAAACGGATTGCACAGATGTTCTTGTGATATTTTGTTTTGTTTGTCTGCATTCATAGAATATTTTGGTTCACAAGGCTATTGACACTGACCAGGGAGAATACTAAGGGGACGCCTATAACTAATTTACATTGGAGTGTCCTGATGGGAATACATGCCTTGAAAGACAATTCTTAAGGGTTTTAGGCGAATATGACCTTACTCTTCAGATTAATTACTGTGTACGTTTGTTGCTTTTCATGTTTACTAACACATTTAGATTCCCGATGCGCTTATTCGTACCAGGGGGACGCCTCTATATCCGCTTCCTAACAGTGAGACCCTAGGGCTATCGCGCGACAGAACTAGCTTTCATTAGACTAGAGCCGCGACCGAGTGACTAGGGCTAACGCGACTCTAGCGACTGACTAGGCGAAGCTACTACGAACCCCAGCTACGCAACCCCATCCCTCGTCAAAATGCAACATCAATCTAATCTACATACAGCCTTCTATCGCAAAACAAGATGGCCCGCATTCAGTCTTTCTAGAACAGCTGTTAACAGTTAATTTGACAGCTTTTTGATTTGAGTTGTCAGTATAAAATTTTTTGAGTACATTCATTAAAAAATATGCTCATTGCAATTGAATTCATAAATAATACATGATAATATATAAAATTTATTCAATATACAATCATTAAATTACACCAAAGTGCAAAAGTCGGAACCACAGATTATAGTAGGAACGCCACCCGTTTCATGACGTCACTATTTAATATACGGAACTTTAAAAAATCGTATCTTCATAGAATACTTCATAATTTTCAAAACAAAATTATTAGAAAAAAAATTCATTAAAACGATTTGTTGTTGCCCTCACCCAGTCATAATTCGATCTCGCTTCAAATTTTTGACACTTTTGGTTTCATTGTAAAGTCAATAGAAACATGAATAGTGAGTAAAGAGGCATGACCATGTGTGGACGGTGTGAGCGGGTAATTTGAAATTGAAATACTTGAGCCCGAGCAGACTATCATTTCTATCAGTGAAATATACTTTGAGTCGGGCTTTTAATCAGTCAATATGCAAATGCGCATACTACAATGATACCGGTATCGGCCGATTGCTAAGTATAATAGGCCTTGCGATTGCCTTTAAACTATCCTATCGATAAGCTATCGGCCGATAGCTTTATCAGTATGGCGCTCTTCCACGCGCGCACACTTGCCGATCGTTTAATCCGGGCGAGCTAGCTTTTCTCCTTCGTTGTATTGCAGCAATAATAACTTTTCTTAACAATATTGTTCCAACATTTATGCTTTTTTGTCAAGCACGGCTTTTAATACATTTGACGCACTGTTAATACCTGTTAGTACGGACATTTTGATTTTGTTTTCAATATAATTTTTTTAATAATCATAATTTGTTAGGATGTGAGTCGCTAGTTGTGTGTGAATACTCATATATGCTACTAAATGTTAGATCTTGTCGCCTTTTAAGCCACATGACTTTTCAGTGTGAACGCTCTCAGTCATTCAGTATGAATAAGCGCTCACTTCTTGCAAATAATGTCCGGCGCTTTTGAGGCGTTTTGGAACGGCCCTTCGCCCAAAGTGTCTCGCCTCGTGTTTGGTATATATTCAATTCTGTGTAAGTAGTAACGCCCTGTTGGTGAAAGGCTCTTCCAAAACTCCTGTGTGCAGGGAGCTATATCCAGTTTCAGATGGCAAATGCTAGTACATTTGGATTGTGAATACAATAGGTTTTAATAACTTTAATTTAGGCCTGCATGTTTAAAGATTGAAAGATTGAATTTTCAAATATTTTAGGTATGGCCAAGTCTTTAATTGACTAAATCTTATCCATGAAGGATTGTTTTTAAATTTTCTGTCTGTTGAAATTACACTTTATTTTTACTTAACAACTAACTTTATTTTTGTTAAGAATAGATTCCAAACCTTTTTTAGGTAGTGTAGCGTAATCACAATCTTTTAGGGATTCAAAAAGATTAATTTGTCTTGGACTTCATACTAGTAATACCATTCAAGTCTTAAGTGTGGTTTTCATGACTTGTAAAAACATCGTTATTGCCGAGTATGCAAGCTAGTAATTGACGGTGTATTTAAATGTTGTGATTTTGCGTAAACTTGTTTGTGTGTAGTAGTTTTATGTTCTGATACTAACATGTTTATTTGTGATACTGTTCCAATCAAGTTACGCTACATATGTTTTTCTTTTTTCATGTCTACTATGTGATATTTAAACAACGGTAAATTTGATTTGACTCAAGTAATATTTCTTATTCACAATATGGGGCATTTGAGAATTGTCGGTTGACTGTTATTTTTCATTATAGGCGTCAAAATACCAGATGAGAATTTAACCCCTCAACAGAGGGCGCACAGAGAAGAACAACTCGCGACGATACGGAAAATGCATCTCATGTTCTTCCCGGAGTCTGGCATGGGGTCGGGGGGCAACCAGGGCCAGATGATGGACCCCTCGCAGAACCCAAACGACCAAAACCAAATGGGCAACAACCCAAACATGCCGCCCAACTCCAACTCCGGCCCCAACATGGGCTTCAACCCCAACCAGATGGGCCAGAACTGCCCGGGCAACATGGGACCCATGGGGCCCATGGGACCCAGCTGCCAGATGGGCCCAAACGGACCCATGGGGCACAACGGCCCCATGGGGCAGAACGGCCCCATGGGACCCAACATGGGCAACAACATGGGGCCCAATGGACCAATGGGGCCCAATGGACCCATGGGGCCCAATGGACCGATGGGGCCCAATGGACCGATGGGGCCCAATGGACCCATGGGGCCTAATGGACCTATGGGGCCCAACGGACCCATGTCAGGGATGATGGGGTCCGGCATGGGGTCCATGGGGCCCATGGGGCCGTGCATGAAGGGAGGCATGCGAGGCCCTCAGTGCGGGGGCCCGGACATGAAGCCATCCATGTGCGGAGACATGCACATGAACAGGCCGTGCTCCGGACCAATGGGGGTAAGTTTATTTATTTAAATCTTTATAACTGAAGAAATTCCGATGGTTTACAATATGATTTCCATATTTTTAAAACTAAAAACTTTGTTTCTTTCAATCATGCTGAATGCAGAACTAGCTTAAATTTATGTTACTCTGGTACAAGTTTTCACACGAGCAATATAAAGATTTTATTTTCTATACAAATGAATGTTTTTTTTTTAAACATAGTTTTTTCTATTGATATGGATTTTTTTAAATAAGATTACTTGAGTTGAAATTTCCTCATACTCAGCTGGCTTTCACCAAAATTTGCACTCCTTTGCATTCAGCTGACAAATCATGTTTTTTTAATATATATTTTTTTAACTAACGTTGGATGTACTGTTTATAGAATGAATTATAATGTTTGATTTCAGCGTATGGGTAATCCCATGGGAGGGATGAAGCCGTGTATGATGGGAGGACCAAGGATGATGCCTGGAGCCAACATCAACGCCATGAACGGTACAAAACTATTTGTATATTTCCGTTTGATGACAATTTCCTCAATTTTTTTACAAATTATTTATCTCCGTCGCTGCCAATGAATTACTATGTATACTTTTATATGATTTGCAATTCTATTACGGAAGAATACAAAAATTCTAAAACCCGAATCTACCTTTTATATTTTTTATAGATTTTCTCATTATAAGGTTAAAAATATTTAATATTTATGTGTTTTGATCACCGAAACATTTTTTTAAATGACGTGTTCATGTTTTCGCACGTTGATTGCAAAGTTTAGATTTTTTAACTAATTTGGAATTGACAAAATTTTTACGTAAAATTAAACTCGCGATACAATTTTTAGTAGATAAAAACAACTGAATTTCTAACGCTGGCAATGTAGGTGCAGCCTTAATTTCATTATGTAAATTTAGCGCACTCTGAAGCAATTTCAAGTAGATAAACTCAATTTTAGTGTCAATACATGGAGTAACAGAACTCGTAGTACAACCTGAAAACTGGCGAATCTACATCATAGTCAAACGAATAATATGACATGAATCTGAGCTTCAAAAAATGTTTTTTTTCTTATATAAGTAAAATTCCACAAATTCTTTTTAAAATAGGTTTTTTAATTTTTTTATTATTTATGGATAGTAGTAATTTGATTAAATAAATTATATTTTTTAACATTTTGCAAAAATAATATCTACTTACTCAATTTTCTCTCAACAACGGGTCAAATAAAAAAAATTTCATTCTTCAAAATCGACTCCAAATATGATGTAGATTCACTAATTTCCCACTTGTTCCAAATCCAATTTTGTTACACCATGTATAAGTCAAAAATCCTCTTCCTTAAGGTAGCTCTTTTTAAAGATACTGGATGAGAATAAAAAAAACTAATCATTCTGTACTGATTTTTATATTGCAATGAATTTTTGATAAATATAACCCGCAAATTTGTATTCGTCCAGGTGGCATAATGATGGACGGCGGTTCCATGGGGGACTGCGGAGGGCCTGGGGGTCCCCAGGACCACCACATGGGCATGGGGGGCCCCATGTGTGAAGACTTTCCGCAGAGGAGAAATGTAAGCACAACTTTTTTACCTTCCCAATAATATATATATTTAATGTATATTTATTGATTTTTGTAGCACATCTTCCTGCGTAAATAAATAAAATTTGTCGTGTCCAGATGTCGGGGGGCCCCGAGGGCCAGCACAAGATGGGCCTGAGAAGCCCCGGGGACCTGGACTGGCAGAAGCTGCACCACCAGTTCTTCGAGCAGGAGTTCAACAAGAACAATATGGATCCTGACCACATGGGTGAGTTCCCACCAAATAAAATAAATTTAAAAAAAAAAAAATTTTTAAAACTAAGCTAAGTTAACTTTCTTTGATTTAGTAGGTTTTTTGGTGATTCTCTTTATAAATTGTGTTTTTTGAAGCTTCAAATACATTATTTTTATTTTTTATTTTTTTCCCTGACAACTCCATAATGTATATTAAATAAAAAAATACATAGTTATTATTTGTCTAAAATGTGTGAAAAAATCTTTGCTCGTTTGTATGCGAGTCACGTGGTGGAGTATCCTCTTAAATGAAGCAATAAAAAATATTAAATCTCCTTTCTACTTTATGATATCGAATCATCAGTATATAAGTATAATTTATTTTTCTAGGTGGTCAGGTGAAATCTCCGTGCAGTGAGAAGGGAGGCGCCTCATCCGGGGGCTGCCTCCCCCCTCCTCCGTACGGCGCCTCACCCCTCCACAGATCCGCCTCCGTTCCTATAGGTAACTATCTACAAATATCTAGATGCGATATATGTAAACAGGGAAACCTGGGGACTACCCCACTAAGCAATCTATTAGTTCTAGATACTTCCTTTTATGGAACAAAACGTGCACAAATGCCAGTTCAGTCCATGTCCCTTCACCACCTATTGTTACTACACTCTACTTCACAGTACAGTACACATATATCTTATAGCCTTTGTCAATTAGTTATGTTAAAATGTTTTCTCCATCTCATTTATCTCTTCTCCTCCCAGCGACCCAGTCTCCGAGCCAGTGCTCCAACATCCAGATGCCCATGTCGGCGGAGGCGAGCCGGGCGGGGTCCGCGCTGAGCAGCCCCGCGGAGTGCCCCCCCGGGGGGCAGCGCCCCACCCAGCAGGGCGCGCCCCCGCCTAACGCCGCCCAGCACCCCAGCAAGGGCCTGCCCAAAAACCCCCTGGAGGGTGGACCCGGTGAGTGGAAACACACATTTAGAGGCATGATTTGTACTGTAATGAATTTGAAATTTAGACGTCGTCTCTTAAGAAGCAACGCTGCTTAAGTCATTTTATCAGCTTTTTAGACGGTTATTTTTTCATAAAATAAATATCGACGGTCCCAACGTATACTGTCGAATCTGAAAAAGGGCGATTTTCATTTTATTATTTTAAACTGTCCAATTTACATAATTTTTTCAGGTGGTTAAAAAAAAAAAATTATATTCGATTCAAATAACCCCAAAATTTAAGAGGAAATTTTTTTTTTTTTTTTTACTACCTTAAATATAATGTAAATTGGACAGTTTAATACAATACAACAAAAATCGCATTTTTTCAGATTCGACAGTATACGTTGGGACCGTTGATATTTATTTCTCACTTATTACTTTCCAATTTATTGTAAAAATTGATGAAAATTAAAAATTAAAAATTAAAAAATAATAGAAATTGAAAACCTTTGAACAAGAATTCAGTAGTTGGGGCGTTTCCATGCAAATTTTATAAAAATATACGCTTCCTAGGGTTAATTTCATAACACCACTTATTATCAGATTCCACCGTCTTAAGACTCCGGCACTTAGGCCAATACACGAAACGTGTAACGTAGATGTCTAGTGATAACGTAGATGTCTAGTGATGACGTAGTGAGTGACGTAGTGGGTAACTAGACACCTCAGACACGGTAGTATTTTGTATGGAATGTCACTTCTCTGATCTCGTTCGAAGTTAGATACACATTCAAATTTTATATCAAAATAACTTTTGCGATCTGAAAAAAATGAAAACAACCAGACTAACAATTTAACTAGCCGCTATGCCATTTCTCCGAAGGGGTAGGCAGAAAGGATAGAACTCCACACCACTCTGCCCTGGCACAATTCTTCTGCTTCCATATTCATAAATTTCTGCTCGCGTAATATGGATTTTTTTTTCAGTGACAGCTTTTTTGAATTGTCAGGGCATTTCCGAACTGACAAGGCGAAACAGCTGTCACTGAATAAAAAATACATTATAGAAGATGTTTAAAATTATTTTACGCTAAGTTTTGCCAACACGAAACTGCTATTTTGACTTACGCAGTGTTGTTTCTTAAGCGACAACATTCACTAACATTGGAAAATGAGATAAATTTTTCAAATGGCACACATTTTTTTCTCATTTGTAATGTTCATTTTTGTTAACTCGTCTTGCAGCTACTAAGCTCGTGGACAGTTAAATATTTAGACAGATTTTCATTTCATATTGATGTAAATTACACTTTGATTCTTTATTATAATTTTTTTATTTAGTGAATAGAAAAATAATTTCAAATTAAAATCTAATTTTTGGTACAGTAAATTTTACAGTAGCTTTTTAGGTATTGTTGTTGAATTTATGTGGACATATCGTGCTTATAATTTTATAGTTTTTTATTTCATTATGTCAATCCTTGCTGTGTTTAATTTGCTTAGATAAAATGCCCCTTTATATAAAAAAAATACTTTAGCTTAAAAAATCTTTCATTAAAAAAAAAACATTTAACCCTTAAAGTACTGTGTTTGAAACGATCCACGGCTCCGGTGATGTAACCTCGGGTTACCTATACAAATTGTTGATTCACGACTTTTACAATTGTATTTTTCATAATTTTTTTTATCAGAAGTTAGTATCTCGGTCTGTCATAATAACTCATTTTATTATTTTTTTAAACTGAAAAACGCATTTAAAAAATCTCAAAGTCTTCTGCAAAATACACGATATTCGTATGAAATTTCTGAAACATGCAGGTAAAAAATATATTTTTTAAGTAATTACCTACAAATATTCTTATATGTTTCAATTATTTTTTTTCGGTGTAAAAAGGTTTGATTGAAGATTATCGAAAATGCCAGTGTTATATTTTTATTATTTACGGAGATATTAATTATTTAGTGAGATTTTGCAACGCGAGTTACATCACCGCAAGGCGAGGGTTTAAACTAATCACTTTAACATGATCAGTATTTTTTTATCAAGCTTAATTTTGTCTGAATTATCAATTAATTTCTTCTCGTAACAGCACTGGGTTACATTTTGTAGGAATGTTATTTTTGTACTGTGTATTATTTTGTGATTTTGATTTTTGTTTTTTCTCCCTTTTTTGTGTGTGCCCCCCTACCCAACCAATTCACATGTGCCGGCCACAATATTTTTACGTGTATCGTCGAAACTCTTCTCGCCGTCAAAATATCCGCCGACACGCCTCTCGACTGCGAAACTATGGAAATGTGTCGACAAAAATCAACCGAATAACGAACAAACACCTTTCATATGAAATGGATCACGAAAACATTCCAAAAAAATTCATTGAATTACATCTGAATGATGTGTTTTCCGGTCATTAAATGATTCTGAAAATTAATTCCATCATATCAAAATGATGGGATCGTTTGAGACAATTATTGACCTATTTGAAAATATGAATCGAACATCAAAATTATGCATTGGAAATGTAACAATATTGTCTAATTACTGCAATGATGTGTTTTTTAAACGCAATGAACCAAACACTGGGTGAAAACTGGAAACATTGAAATATGACTTTAATGTCATCGGAATGATTTGTTTCTTGGGACAATTAACCAACCCAAAAATATTACTTAATACCATGAATTGGCATCTAAAAATACTGCCTCATTCACCGTGGAATACTGTGGACGATTTGTCGAACCCGATGGAACTTCCGATTGGTCGCGATCTCGGCCAATCAGAGGAGGGCATGTTTGTTCGCACGCTGCAGTGCCTGGCCGCCCAGCAGCAGAAGAACCAACAGCAGCAGCAAGCGGCCGCGCCCGGCAAGGAGGCGAACCTGATGCCCGTGCCCTCGCCGCAGAAGATTCAGTACCTGAACACGTTTGAAGGTAATTTGGCGGGGAATACACGCGACATTTTTACCAGAGAAAAAAAAGTGAAGATATTTGCTCACGTGTTTTTGTCACAGCTGCAAAAACTACTTGTTAATTTTTTCCTTCTAAAACTCTCGTCTCTGTTAGATTTT
>JAGVSP010004810.1:0-13117 GCA_022494985.1 Micrasema minimum
TAAGAAAAAAACTTTTTGCTTATCTATCCTTCAATGTTTAAAGGCACAATATTATGAAAAAATATGAGTAATTGTTAATTAACATTTTGGGTCGTGTTCAAATACTTGTACACAAATCTGGATTTTGTCCAAGGAGGGAGTTAGGAGTTTACAAGTAGGTATATATTTTAATTTATATATCCCTAAGAGATGAGGTAGAAATTTTTTCAAATTAGGAATACGGATATTTCGAGCGTTTTACAGGGCTTTATGACTGTCATTGGGTGGGTTAAGGGGCCACTTTATGTAGGTACACAACATTCCCCATTCCGCTTATTAGCAAATATACCACACCAGGTAAACTTTTTGATTTTGTATATATGCTACGAATCAAGAATCATCCAACCAGCGAGTTACACGCTCCATCTATGCATTGATATTTAAGTTAGTAATTTATTAGCAAAATTACTATATTTTTGTAGTTACGACTCTTCTGACCGAATTTAAATTAAGTACTGAAGTAATCGCCTGCAGATGTCTCTGCAATTTATTTGAAAAAATTCTACCTCATTTTTGTAGGGATATAAAAATAAAATGTGTAATTAATTCATGCATTTTAGATGTTTTTATAAAAGTAAAAAAAATATAAATGTATGTACTAGGTAACTAGGTACTACTTTTTTCTTGAAATCTTGCACCCATGTAGGTGTATACTGAAAACGGTCATATGAAAATTCGTTATTATCAGCGTGCATACATGACAATGCGCCATGTCCTGGCTCCTAGTGCTTTTTGGCTTATTCCGCATTCATAATTTTTTTATGCACCCACGCCGACAATTCCTGTTATTATTATTATATTAACAGGAGATTGTCGGCGTGTTAGTGCCGGTAACCAGGGTTTAATGGTGCCTTAAAAGTCGGTCGTATCTATAAGTGCTTATCAAAAGAGGCTAAATTGGCAGTTCGTAATGGAGTTCTGGTACCAACCCTTGTGTATGGTGTAGTGAAGCGTGGAAAAGAAGGACGAAAGTAGATTGAGTTGCAGTTTGAAATGCGATCTCTCAGGCGAAGAATGTGGTAAGACTATGTATGATCTAGGTGCACAAATTTGTCGAAATTAGAGCAGAGTGCAAGGGCTGAGATAAGCACTATCGACCAAAATTAAGAAGGTCTTTTACGATGGTTCGGTCATGCAGAAGCGAATGGAGACCGATGAAAGGGGAACGGCTAAAAAAATATACGATGCGACTGTGCCTGGATGTAGAGAATCGAGGAAGGCGAAGAGAAAGACATTGCAGATCCGTACAAACTGCCGACGAATATTGTCAACAGTGGACGGCCAGGACACGCCGAGAACCTGATGCCTGATGTTAGTTAGATTTCCTCCAAAATAGGCAAGCATAGTTTAGGCTCTCGGGAGGCATATAGAGTATAGATTAGTGTGTTCTTAGGAATTCTTTTTAGAAATAAAAAATCCATTAAAAAAAAATCTTCTGGGGGCATCATGGAAACCAAACAGATCGAAGTACTCTGTTGAAACTGCCGAAATACATTTTCTAATATGTAAAATACTTTCTAATATGTTGAATGACGGTGGTTTGACTTTGTAAGGAACACAGTGGTGAGGCAACGGACACAGCAACCCTTGGTATCTACTGTCATCGGCGAAGGCGATTTCGGCTGGCTAGGCCCATATTACTACGTATGCCTCCCGAGAGCCGCCACCTGCTTGCCTATTTGTTTTATAAAATTAGTAAATATGGATTTATGAGAATCAATTATTACAAAATTGAAATTCGATTTCCTCAACAATGTCAAAAAATCCAGAGCTGCGTATGTTGTTTGTCTTATGGGTCGATATTCTTCACTTCTCTGAAGTTCAGAATTTACGTTACTAGCAAGCAAGCCTAAATTTTTTTCAAGCTTGTGGTGGTAATACTCCGGCGGTTATATTTATCGTTCTCCTCCGTTCAAGGCATTCTTCACAACCATGCGAGACAAGACCTGGCATTATCTTACACATTCTGCAGGCCGTGGATAGCTACAGGATCCGGACATGCTGTCAGGTGGATATTTATGTTCGTGAAAAGGAACGGGGAGGGCAAGCAAGATATAAGATATTATCTCTGCTTCAAGTTCATGCTAGTTGTCTACTGACATTTCAGGAACACGTATATTTTTATTGTCACTGAATTTCACTGAACGGCATTCTAGTGGTTTGAATTTAAAAAATAAATAGTTTAATTATTATAATTAATTCATCATCATCATCATCATACCATATCCGTATCCCGTATGTGGGCATATGAATCACAAACTGCCTACCAGGCCAGCGATCGGCGCCTAGCTCCCGTGCATCCTCCCAAGTCAAGTCCACGTCCCGCAGCTTCGACGGCCAGCGTCTCGACACGAATTGTCAACAGTGGACGCCAAGGACGCGAAGAACATGATGCCTTGTAAAATATGCAAGCCTGGGTTAAGGATCTCGGGGAGGCATACGTAGTGTATATGGCCTAGCCAGCCGAAACGCCTTCGGAGGTGGACAGTAGATACCAAGGCCGTGCGCGTGTCACGTTGCCTCACACTCTGTGTTCTGTACAAAAGTTCCAAAACCACCGCACACCTAAAATTCTAGTCCTCCCTATTCTCAAAACTCAGGCCATGGTTAGGTGCCAACGATTCGCAGCCATAGAGGTAAACAGTGATGATGCAGGATATATAAAGGCGGCATTTTGTTTTAACGAGTAAATATCCGATATCCAGATAGCTTTCATATAATTAATATTTGACGTTGATATTTTATTTAATAATAATATTAATTATCAGTTTATACCGACATCATATTGATTTCAGTTCAGTATATTCAATACAAAAATAATGTTTTTTAATCTTCACTAAATTTGAATCTCGATGTTATATTATTCGGCATGAATAACGTAATAGGTATAACGTCATAAATTTTACAGCCAAATTAAAACTTTGTTGTAAAATTGACAGATCAACAGGAGACGTGAATTTTAAAATCGAATATGGATATCTAGCGTTTTAAATTTCTCATCGCTGCGCTGACGAGATGTCAACTGGCACTTGATGTTAGCCCGCAATGGGTGAAAATACAGTTTAAGTATTTGGACTCACTCAAAATGTTGTTTATAAACCCCCGTAAATGACTGAAATTTTCATACTTGCAATATAGGTTCGTATCACACTCCACCACAACTTGTTTCCTGCTTTATTCGGCACAGACATCCACTGTTTAAAAGCAGACCCAAAATTGAAATATTTCACACGAACTCAAAATGTTTCTTTTTAAGAAAATAGAAATTAATAAACTTCTATATTATATCTGTTGAGTTATCTGATATATTTTGATATCAGCCCTAAGTAAAATCCAATATTCACCGAAAAATTAACATTTAAACATACTCATAATAAGATAGTCTATGTAAATTATTGGTACTGTGTGTGTTTTCATAAACTTAAAGCTGTGCAAGGACGCGTATGTTCGTAGGATTTTCAAATAAATGGGTTTAAAGTTGTATCTGTAATTAACCTATACGACTTTTTTAAAGATTTATTTGGACGTATTTGCCGTTAAATAAACCTACTTAAAATATTGTTTTATCTAAGAAGTAAGTTATGCTTCTATGCTATTTAACGTCGATTAGCGAAGGCTTTAAAATAGGTCTCAAAATATGATTTCAAAGGTATAAATTTCAAAAATATAAGACAAATTTACAAGGAGAAAAATTATTAACAACATTTTCACGTATATTTTCTATTAATAAAAGCATTTTAACTGGTGTATTTTGACAATGACTGGCTTCCCGCATCACATCTAGGTCACCTGTTTCTACGGAAAGGCTGGGCGGAGGGATCTATCCGCAAGCCTATTATGTACCGGTATATATGTATTATGTATGTATAATATTTGAGGGTAAGTCCACGCATGCGCTCCGCCCGTATCGGATTCCACGGAATTCCGCCTGTTCCGCTCGGCCAAAGGGACGTTTAATTACCCCCGATTGATGTGATCCCGCGGGATGAATGAATCAAAATCGGACGGGAAATTCACAGGATTGATTGGGTATCACGTTTTTAATGCGCGATAAATACGCCCGGCTTTGCTGTGTGATACAAAATATTGCGCTGGGGGTAAATCTTAAATTTGTAAACAGTACATGGAGAGAAATGTTTAGCGTAGATAGGTGTAGTGAAATGCATGTGGTCGCGGGTTCGATTCCTGAAATGTTAATTTGAATGTGTTTTTCACTTCCGAATATTTCATATTTGATACCTTGGACTGACTCTGAAGCGCCAGACTGTTCTCCTTGCCTTCATGCAATAAAAGATCAAGATAGGCTGCATTTGGTGTACCAATTCAGTTCCTCTTACACGGGTGCGGATAAGGGAAAGCAGTAAATAGCAACATTATTGTGACAAATAACCTCGAAGCGTTTTACAAATTATGAATAATGTTTACGTCAAATTTTTTAGACATCAGAATCTAAAGGTAATCACTAGACACTAGACCAATAACAATAACTGAAGCATTTACATATGTGAATGTTCTGTCTATTGTATACAGAATAAATAAATTAAGAGAGTTCTGACGTAACGAACACATTAAAAAATAACTTGTTCAAAATCAAGTTACATCATGATTTTTTGAAAAATTAAAAACCTTTTTAATTCAAAAAGCTTACTCTATTCCAGGGTACAACCTGGTTCTTATTTGCACCTATAACCAATATGTATAGTCTATCATAAATAATTAAATAACAAGAACAATGCAATAATAGGAAAATAAAATGCTCTACTTATAAGACAATGCATTTGGTATAGAACTTTAATGACCAGTATTAGATAATTATACTCGTAAAGTACGTGAAAGTGTAAAGAAGAATGACCTGTCATAGGTCCTGTAAACGCCTAGATATCCATATTCCCTTCCTAACTCTTCGTCTGGTGGCGATCTTCGAGCAAGAATTTCAGAGAACGGATATCACACTTGAAAATACTACCGTATCTGAGGTGTTCACTACGGGCACTACGTCACTCACTACGTCATCAATACGCATCTACGTCATCACTAGACATCTTCGCCATACGTTTCGTATATTGGCTAAGTGCTGGAGTCTTTAGACGGTGAAATTTAATAATAAGTGGTGAAATTAACCCTAGAAAGCGTATAATTTTAGAAAATTTGCATGGAAATGCCCCATCAAGTGAATTCTTGTTCAAACGCCACAGGTCGGCAATGCAACTAAATCTTGCTGTTGTGCACGAAACGTGTGACGTAGATGTCTAGTGATGACGTAGATGCCTATCGATGACGTAGCGAGTGACGCAGTGGGTAACTAGATAACTCAGACACGGTGTATTCAAGTGTGGAATGTCATTTCCTCTGAAATTCTTGTTCGAAGTGTTTTATATTCCAGATATTATTGATATCTCAACAGAGACAGAGAAACTCTGGAAACAAATGTGGGTTATCTAGGCGTTTACCGGGCTTATGACCTGTCATTGGCTGGGTTAAGTGGCCACTTGATGTATTTACAACATTCCCCATTCCGCCCATCATCTGACAACCATATATGGCAATTTTTTGAAACTTCTATATAGGTTGAGTTTGTACAGAAGAATCCACATGCGAGTTGGTTTTTCGACAGATTTTTAATATTTTAAATATTTTTTCCCTATAGTGACATCTGTTGAGAAGATAGTTAAGCATTTTACACTACATCAAGTATAGTGTAGTGTAAAATCAAAATAAGTAGTTTATAGTCAAATGTTTAGAAATAATGATATTGTAATTACTAGCTGTATCAAACTGTTTTTTTTATAGCTAAATAAAAAAGATACAAATACAAATACAAATACAATTTTTTTTGGCAATCTAACTTTATTGGTGTAGGTAAGGTTTTTTTAAATTTTTTTAAATTAACAACCTCCACTCGAATGCGAGTGATTTTGATTATGGTAATTTGACTTTAGGTAAGGTTCATCCAGCAGTAATTTGTCTACAACTATTTGTATTCGTTCAAATTGTTGTTGTTTTATATTCCATTTGTGTTATTTCGAAATTTCTCCAACGATATTCTGAATCTAAATTGTGTTGAACGATTGCATTGGTATGTGATCCGCAACTCTTTAGCCTGCTGCCTGTTGCTTGTTGCCTATAGTATGTTTCTACAAATATACTTAAATAAACGCAGATCTGTTTACACACAGTGACCTAGTGCTGGATCGTGGAGTTCTGACCGTACATACTATTTACATAAACAATAAAAATTACTGTGAAACATAACCTAGATTATAATTCAGCTGTTTCAGGTAAGTTTCGCTCGAAAAAGTATTTTTAACCGTTATAAATACAAGTCTAAATGGCGTGATGGTTAGTTAGATATTTTAAAAAGTACATGTTATAATATATACCTACATCGTGTTTAAAAACTCGTAGTACAACCCGAAAACTGGTGAATCTCCATCATATTTGGAGTCGAATGTGTAATAATGACTTTTTAATTAAAGATCGAAAAAAAAAAAAAATTCTTCTCAAAAAGCTTTCATTAGTAGGTAACCTCATATTAAGTAAAAATACCAAAATTGTTATTAAAATGCGGTTTTATATTTTGTTTTATTTATGGATATTATTAATTTGCCTATTTTAATTATATTTTATAACAATTTGCAAAATACGTATAGAAAAAAGAATCAACTTCGTACTCGATTTTCTCGAAAACTATGGGACCAATAAAAAAAAAATCTATAAAATTGACCTCAAATTGGACGTAGATTCACTGGTTTTCCACTTTTACATCGAGTTTTGTTACACCATGTGGATATATAAATAACTGGCGGATTTGTTTCTGCTGTGCATCATTAACCAACAAAGCAGAAATAAATATAGTAACCGTAATCGAGTATATACTAGGTAATTTAGTTTGCCAGCACAGCAACGCTTTTACATCGCTCGGGGTTGTAATATTGAATATTACAGCTTTGTATTAAAAATAGAAAAGTTATAAAATATTTAATAAGCCATGCCGCGCCACGGAAAAACTGACATCGTTAAGGTGAAAGGACGGCAACCTGTATTGATTTTAACTTCAAATATAATGTGATAGATTACATTATTTCAATGGTTTTTTAGTAGTAATAATAACTGCTTAAATGATACTCAAATTTTTTTAGCGAAATTATAGAAAATCTCATAAAGTGAGTTTCAAACGAGGCATGTTTGATTTTAGTATTACAGTGTAAAATATATATTTGATATCTACATGTTCAGAAAGTAAGTGTAGATACTATATTGATATCTACATGTTCAGAAAGTAAGTGTAGATACTATATTGATATCTACATGTTCAGAAAGTAAGTGCAGATACTATATTGATATCTACATGTTCAAAAAGTAAGTGTAGATACTATATTGATATCTACATGTTCAGAAGTAAGTGTAATACTATATTGATATCTACATGTTCAGAAAGTAAGTGTAGATACTATATTGATAATCTAATGTTCAGAAAGTAAATGCTTTTTGAAATTGTCATATAGGCAGAATAGGGAGAATCGTAACACATCAAGTGGCCATTTAATCAGCCAATGACAGGTCATAAGCCCTGTAAACACCTAGATTTCGTTATTTCCTTAACGAGCTTGTGACGTGTGATGATTTGATCAAGCTTTACTAGGAGTCGCTATGGTTAAGTTTGAGAAACAAGATTACAATAGCGTGTCGGGCATCGGCACGATATGACTTAGGTACCTACTTTTGAATATTCAGCGACAAGTTACACCTAATAATAATAGTTTTGTCCGCTAGTAACTATGTAAAACAATTTATCGCCTAAATGGACGGTTCGCGTGTTGAGTAGGTACGGTCGTCCAGCAGAATAGCGGTACCAAGTCAACAGGGTAAGAATATTTATGATGTTTACTCAATAACATGAAAATTTACGTTTAATACATACAACCATTGCTTTATTAATACATTTAGATTTGAACTGAACCCAAAAAATGAATGACACTTCAACTCCGCCAGAACCTCCAACTCCGCCAGACGCGTATTCAGTATTACTTTAACTGCCGGCCGAGTCGGACGTTCAGAAAACATTCCGAAATGCCTTCCTGTGTAGTGAAACCGTGTAAAGACCGTACGGATAAAATTAACAAAAAAGATGGTGTAACTTTCCACATGTAACTGTTTATTTATATTTGTTTACATAGCCTAAAATAATTATTATTCAAAGAAAGCCCGTCCACAAGAAAAAAAAAAGTCATTTTAGATGCATGGTAAAATTCATGAACGCTCCTCGTAAGGAACGGGTTAGTATTGTATACTGTTACTGTAAGCCTATGTATAGCCCATACTTTTTGCGGTGTGTGGGCGGATGCTTGCCGGCAGTCGGAGGGCTCTGATAGGTCGGCCCGTGTAAGTGTACTGAGGTGCGGAATCTTCGTGACATTACTTTTTCTAAATAATTTACTCTGCAAGGCAGATCTAAGTGTATTATAAATCAATGCATACAACAAAACTAGTCTTAACATTTTCTATAAGTAATTGTCAATGCTTTGTATCTGGGAGAAGACACTACGGAGAATATTTGGACCGGTAAATGGACGGTGGAGAACAGAAGAACCCTTTACGGGGAACCAGACATTATTGTAGCCACTCTGAAGGTAAGCCCTCTACAGTGGGCCGGACATGCCCGAAGAATGTCTCTTCAAAGGTGCCCACAAATGGCATTGAGTCGGGAAGACTAGAGAGGAAGGCCAATTATACGCGGGCCAAAATAGAGTCGCGGATTTAACATCTACCTGCCAGGACAGAAGGCAGTGGAAGAAGCTGTTCCAAGAGAAGGCGATGTCTTAGAATGGGAAGTAGCCACGACAAGGAAGGAAGGAAATCAACAATAAAAACTTTACAGAAGAATTTACGCCAAAGATTGTTTTTTAACCAATATTCTAAAATTGACAAGCTTTGAGACCACCTTGAACTGAAGCATTCTCGAATCACATTTTTCTGTTTAAAAATAGTCGGCATTCGTGTGCATGAAGATACATGAATGTGGAAGAAGCTAAGGCCGTACCCCAGGTAAGAGAGGTGTAGTTTCATACACTCTCTGCCTACTGCTTACTACTACTACTACATTTCCCTTATTCGTACCCGATGATACACTGAATTTATTTACTAAGTGCAGTGAATTCATCCGTATTTTTATTTCCATGTAATTTTATGCAATCTTAAAATCGCAGTTCAGCTTGTTGAAAAAATCGATAGAGTTCTGCTGGACTGAAAAAAGACTCGATAGTCTTTGAAATAGTCTAGGGAAAGGGTGGGGCTTTTAAATCTTAATATATGTTAAGAAATTTTAATATAGAAGACATTTATGAGTCTTAAAACCTGTCATAAATAAAGCGTCATTGTGTGCCTCACCCAAAATTCTGCTCAAAATTACAAGCTTCCAAATGCAGTAATAATGGAGTCAGTGATATTTTAAAATTTATATATTATTAGCATGTAGTAAGTGTCCCGACGAAGAGATGGGTATGTTTTAAAAAAATAAAATGAAATCAATTAAATTACTGAATATGAATATATTTTAGATTCCCATAGTTATAAAAACCTCAAATATAATTAGACCCATTGTTTGTTTCTGAAATTATTTACCTGTAATAATTAAAAAACCTTTATTAAAACATAATTTATTTAAATTTATTTCGCTTATTAGAATTTATATCACTAGATTAAAGGAATAATAGAATCGCTGACATAATTGGCAAATGACAAAAGCAGTAACGGGGGGTAGTTTTAGCTCCGGCCGATTTAAATAGTAATCACATAAATTGAATCCTATTTTCCAATTTGAATGAATAAATTAAATAGGAAATTAAACCGATTTCAGCTGAGAGTTTGCCATTGTCATTCTAAATAATTAAGAGTAGAAGTTTGACAGCACGTATAATTTGTAATGAAAAACAAAGGAATTTTTGTCACGACCATACGGAGAAAAACAAATTTCTCAACAAGACAAAATAGACAAAAAAAATTCATTTTAATCTTTGCACCAAAAAGTATAAAAATTATTACATGCTACCAAATAAAGAAAAAAAATTCAACGGAAAAAACCAACACCGCCGAATTCTTTCCGATTTACTTATTTTTTTTCAAAAATTGATTGAAAAATTACTATATCAAGGGAATTTTAATTTTTTTTTTACGATGTCATATGAATTTTCTAGCGCGGTTTGAAATAGCGCTTTTTCAAATCGCTCGCAAAGTCCTCCATTTGGCGCGCATGCGGTGTGACGTCACAGCAATATAGGCGCTTACTACGGAATGAAGTTCACGCCTTTCACGGTGGACGGGTATGACGTCATTAGCCAATAACGGGCGTTAAAAATCATTCGTATTTTCGTGTTTTTAAAACACAAATTTATTAATAAAAACTACATTTTTGAGTATTGTGTTTTATATCGTTGGAATTGTAAAAATATACTTTAAATATTTATAACGTTTTTAAGAATATTCATGTTATCTGGAAAAACCCCATTGAAGAAAACGACTAAACGGAGAAAAACAAAATTCTTGTCACGCGGAGAAAACAAAAAAAATTGACAGCCAAATTAATTAGTTTTTTCAATGTGAATTTTTTAAATGTCTGACACGACCAATAGACCAAAAGCGAAAATGTATAAAATAAACATTTTATTACTTATTTAAAATATTTGCGATGATTACGACTATTAATTTTCGTATTATTTGTACAGATTAATTTTCTTTATAATCTGCCAAAACCAAACTTAATAATGTGAAAAATTGCTAAAGATGTATAAATATTAATCTTTTTATTACTGATCATTGTTTTCTACTATATTGCAATATATATTTTTTTATTATGTCATTTGAATTGCGTGTATTTTCTAAAATTTTGTTAAAAAAACTTTTGGTTGTCTGTAAAGTCGGGTTTACGGACGATAATTTTACGGAATAACGTCATAACATTGATGAAAAATAGCATACTCTTATGAATTGAATTGAATTATTATTAATTTCTGCATCATCATTATTTTGTATAATACAAAGTAGGAGTTAATTGAAAATTTCTATTTTTCATTCAAGGATCGGTCTGGTACTACCGAAAACATATTTCGTCGGTCTGAAAGTGCACAATTTGGTGATTTCATTTCATTTTGACGATGACAATTTCACTTTCACTTTGTAGCTTGTGTGCTGCTGCTGTCTCCCTTCTACTCGGACGCGTCGGCCGATGGGGTGGAAGAGAGATAGATGCGTTACAAACCGAACGCTCAAGCCGATCGTGCCTCTCTATCGCTTGTTCCGCGCTCTCGCTTGCACACTCGGCTCAGGCGGAACGTGACAATGAGTCATGCTTTTTCGTGTGTGCAGCCGGCGTTCATCGATTTATTAGACGTTATCACTTCAATAATTGTAATAGCATGTAAAAGGAACTAAGCGCCGTTTATTTGAATAAGTAAATAAATAAAATTGAAAAATAACGACTATAGAATGAATTAACGGCCCAGTATATTTTCAGTTTTTTTTATTCAACGAGTTTCAGTGATTCAGAAATAGCGTAATACGCCCACGTCATGCGTCAGTTCAGTGACTGAAATCAGTGGGATATTCGTTATGTTTCAGAAAATTCCTGAGCCCAGTAATAGATCATCTGAAAAAAATCGTAGGAATTTCTATACTGTTATAAATTCGAATTATGAGCACGAAAGAAAAAATAGCATAATACGCACGTGTCACAAAGTCAAAGAATTAATTTTCATAGATAAGCTATTTTTCTTCTGTCCCTTGTCATGTCCAGATTTAGACAATTGTTTCAATTTCAACTTGCTAGAGGGAAACAGAATGTTTAAAATGTATTAGATAGTGGAAGATAGATATGTACAGTTGTCATTGCACTGCAAAATACAAATGCAACATAAAATTTTGACAATAATTATCTTCGAAATAGCTCGTCTAGTAAACTTAACATGTCTCTGTATTTTAAACTAATTTCGTAATAAATTGCATTTGGTCAATTCTTTTTAACTCTCTTTAAATATTTTCTTCTATTTTAATTATATTTCTGTATAAAAAATGAACTTTTCGAAAAGTACATAATGTCATAAGATTGCTACTGAACTATTCGAAAAGTACATAATGTCATAATATTGCTGCTGAACTTTTCGAAAAGTACACAATGTCATAAGATTTCTACTGAACTATTCGAAAGCTGCAGAAAAAGAACAGATAATAGTAAAAACAATATGAACGTAGGACAGAATTATATTTTATATTAACTTGTGTAAATTTTTAATGCATTAAAATTACTTACTTTATTGCTCATATTATTGGTCATTATCTGAAAAATAAAGCATTCTTCAACAGTAGTAAAAAAATATAAATATATAAAAAAAACAGTACGATGATAGAACCAATAATATATTATATCCACAAGTATACAAATTAAAAATTATTATAAACAAGTTTTATAGTCAGGTGGTGTAAGTAAATTAGGTACGAGGGGTGTATGAGGGTGTGTATAAGATAGTGTGAGATGAATGTGATGTGACATTTAAATAAGCCTTTGTTTATGTAGGTACCTATATCTAAAAAAAATACCTTTTTAGGGTTTTAAAAAAAATGACAATAAATATTTGAGCTCTTTATATACCCAAATATTTCAGTTTTGGTACTGCTTTAAAAAAGTCGGAAATAACTGTGCCAAAAAGCAGGGAAACAAGTTGTGGTGGAGCGGGATTCTAGAGCCTAGAGATTTAAATCCGAGTCCGCAAATCTACCACTAGACCACAACCCGGTTCCAGTATCTTTGAACAAAGAGAAAAGCGTTCTCCTACCTTTCCCAGCGTCCATGTGCGGCTAGGCAGTGGCGTGGGCTCCGGCCGTACGTACGCCGGCCCCGCCCCGGCCCCCGCCCCCGCCTCACGTGCAAACCCGGGAAAAGAGAGGCCCAGAAATTAAAAAACCTACTGGGGTTTGGAAATTTCGGGGTGGGTTTGTGTGGAATAAAATTATTTCCAAAAATATTATAATTGGGAATAAAAAGTTTTGGCTGAAAAATTCTGTGAAATTTTCCCAGGTTTTTGCTAAA
>JAGVSP010004811.1:0-13093 GCA_022494985.1 Micrasema minimum
AAGCTCAGAACGAGATTTCACTTACCATAGAGCAGATTCTGTGGTAATGAAATAAGGTAGAATAACGGGGTCAAAAGTTAAATTGCTATTTTTTATCAGTTAAAGGGAAGTCAGGAATGTCATTCTTACGAGAGGCGGGAGAATAACATGACAGTATATGCGTCATCTGATGACTATGGTTTACATATTTTTAATTTAAGTTACGGAAATTCCGAGTTTGATTCCCGGTAAGATCACAAAAATACAATTTTTATAAGCCTGGGTGTTTACGATGTTATTCACAACTGTTGTTGGGCCTTTTGGCCTGCTGAGGTGGTGAGCATATATTATAAACAATATAAAACCGGGTTGTGGTCTAGTGGTAGATTCGGGGATTCCGGATTAGAATCTCTAGGTTCGAATCCCACTTCAGCACATCTTGTTATTCCAGTTGTTGCTGGCACAGTTATTTCTGACAATTTGAAAGCAGCCCGAAATGGAAACATTTGAGTATATCATAAGAACTCAAATATTAAAAAAAAAATAAACACAAAACATTTTTAGTTATATCGAAATAATTTTAAATTATTCGAAAGTTCTTCACACATAAAAACTCAATACATTTTGCTCTTTTTAGAATGGGATCACATTTCTTTATTAGAAGATGGAAAATGGTCACGCATTCATAATAGGTAACGTATCTATTTAGAGATCTCCTTTGTTGTGTATTTGTGGATATGACATTATTTTACATGAGTTAATTTCAAACCAATCCAAAATTAACACACACCATAGCACCAATGTTCGTAATATCTATATATTATTTTGTATATAGGTCGGACGCCTTACGCATTTAGAGACGGATTCCTACAATACTGGAATGGACAGTTAGGGGGGTAATGGACGGGAAGAAATAAATTGTTGAATACTTTCAAATAAAATGGAGAAATTAAATGGGAAAACATTGCAATACAAAGAAAAATAGGTCAAATAACACCAGCACTAAACGATTAGTTTTTTTAAAATGAAAATTGCTTCGAATAAGAATTCACTACAAGGAGCGTTTCCATACAATTTTTCTGAAAATATTCGCTTCCTAGGGTTAATTTTCATAGCACCACTTATTATCAAATTCCATCGTCTAAAGTATATTGTCTAATTCCATCGTCAATATATGTAGCTTGTGACGTAGATTTCTAGTGATGACGTAGATACCTATTGATGACGTAGTGAGTGACGTAGTAGGTAACTAGACACTAGACACTTCATGTCATGAATGTTACTTCTCTGAAATTCTTGTTCGAAGTATAAATGATACATTTTTGCGAGTACAGAGAGAAAATTCACATTTTTATCTATAATTTTCATGGTAAAAACCATAAAATTTATATTTTGTTAAAAATCGTCACTTATTATTTGTAAGTTACTGTTAATTATATTCCGGGATGCATAATTACAATATTGTGAAACCGGTTACATTAGAAGTATTTCTTCTGTACTATTCGTCCTTTTATTTAATTAAGTTCCTTAAATACTATAAAATTAGTCAAGATGTAGCTAATGTATTTTCGTTTCTGCAAAACAGAAAACTTTTTTGTAATAACGCATTCTCTGTAAAATTAAAAATTTCAAAGGCGCCATTTCCTGAACTTCTGAAAATGCAATTTAAGTTTTTCTTAGTAACGGCATGCATTTCATAAAGGGAGAAATGTCATAAATTTAATAACACGGAAAATACCTGTTTTTAAAAATAACCAGATCCCGCATAGATAAAATGGACTACATTAAGTCTTAGAAGGGGAGTCCAGTATTATAACTCAGGGCACATTAACTCAAACTTTTTACGAGGAAAAAGGAAAATGTACTGAAAAATATGTTTCTATTTTTAATTAGACGTGTGTGTAAAAATGCTGCGTAAACACGATTAAAAATAAAATAGTCTAATTGCCAAACTAAGTTATGTACGAAAAGAGATTTGTGTAAAAAAATCTATAATCATCTTAGTATGTTTTTTATACAGGTACATGTTTGAATGACTTGTAAGTACTTTTCTTTTTTGTTTCTGCTAGAAGGAGATATTATTTCATAACAATAAGCAGGTTGTTGTTTTATTGTGTACTGAACTGATATGGAAACTCACTAGTGATGGAAATATGGACAAAGACATTGAAAGGAGGGTTAGTGCCGGTAACAGAGTTAATGGTGCCTTAAAGTCGGTAGTATCTAATAAGTGCTTATCAAAAGAGGCTAAATTGGCAGTGCATAATGGAGTTCTGGTACCAACCCTTATGTATGGAAGCGAATCATGGAGTTGGAAAAATAAGGATGAAAGTAGATTGAATGCAGTTGAAATGCGACCTCTCAGGCAAATGTGTGGTAAAACTATGTATGATAGTTGCACTAATGTTGAAATTAGAGCAGAATGCAAGGCTGAGATAAGCATTATCGACAAAATTAAGAAAGGTCTTTTACGTTGGTTCGGTCATGTAGAGCGAATGGATGATGAAAGAACGGCTAAAATAAATTAAATATATGATGCGACTGTGCCTGGATGTAGAGGTCGAGGAAGGCCGAGAAAGAAGTCGGAATAATCGACGTGCGTGCATGAGCTGATGTATGAATGTGGAGGAAGCAAAAGAAGTATGCCAGGACAGAGTGGTGTGGCGTTCTAGCCTCTCTGCCCACCCCTTCGGGAAAAGGGGTGATGGTTAGTTAGTGAGTTAGTGAACTGATATAATAAATAAAAAGTAGCAAAACAAACAAGTAAACATCTTGACAAAATATCAATAAAGAAAAACTTTACAATTTCGCGAAGTTCCTCGGTTGAGTGGAAATTTCACCGCAGGTTTATTAAAAACTGGGAGCTTTCCTGGTTTCTTAAGGCGGTGCAGTAAAAAGGAAAAAAAAGTTCTTTAAAACTCTTTAAAGAAAAAGGAGGGGATGTGCGGTATGTAATTATACAGCGATGCGTAATAATAAATCGTTTCCGAAATATTATCGGCCTCCGCGGTCTCATTACAACAAGATGGCGCCGTTGTGGTAAAAATAGGGGTTGCTAGTTGCTCTGCAAGGGGGCGAGAAACAAACACATTTAATAAGATATCTCCCGAGCAAACAAGATTAAGGGCGGGATCGTGTGTGGACGGGCAGCATATGCGAGAAACATCACTCAAGACAATGGAGCTAACAGACTAACAGTATCCTTACTCAAGCAATATAAACACAACCCGAAAAGATGCCTACTATCTCTAATATACCAGAAAAAGGCTTTTATTTAATCTTTTCTGCCTTTTGGTGACCAAATGAGTACATTTTTGTTGCTTAAATGCTTGGATATATGCTCCGCTGCCTTGTGAATTAAGTCACAGAAGAAACTGTAGCCAGATTATAATCAAGTAGGTACCTATAAACCAACATAAAATTGAAAAAAAAATTAAATCTGAAATAATAAAATACCATACAATAATATTAGCTTTCATTTAAATAACAGATAAGCAGAAGGGCAAAAACTAAAAATTGAAATGTATCCGCACCGGCTTTGTTCGTCATCAGCTTTATAAAAGAAACAATATGAAATATTACTAAAGCCTACAATTTCTTATAATAGGGAATACTGCAATTTGATGTAAAAAATAAGATCGCATTCTTTGGTATAGTAAGTTTACATGACACTTATTTTAAAATCTTTTGTTGCAAATTTATGCATAGTCTTAGCTTAATGATAACATTATTATAATACCCTAATTATTTCGATTGAACATAAAACTCCTACCTGAATGAAAATACTGCAATGGAAGTATTGTTGGTAGATTCCTCGTAATGTCGTAATTCCATTGTATGCTTATACGAGAAATCTTTTCCGCTTACCTGTAATAAAAAAAACAATACTGTTATGGAAATATAGTTGAAAGATAAGTTGATAGAGGATATTTTTTTATACTTGAATATTTTTAATATTTAACAATCAATAGTCCTTATTTTGTGTAGCATTGTTTGGGTAAAATATTTTACATATAATTTTGAATATATTTTTTAAGTTGTCTAGAGAAAGGAGTGTGTTGCCGCATCTGGTTGTCCAAATTGAAATCAAGTTGTTAAAAAAATTAATCATAATTGGTTACAATATTTTTCGTTATAAACACGTCGTTTATCGGATAATACCTAGTAGATATGTGCTTTAAAATATGCACAAAAAATACGTACAAATTATACTAAGTGAAATAATTAATACACGTACCAATGCAGTGCCATATGCACCATTGGATGCGGATAGGGAACGTAGTAGTAAGATAGGTACATTCAAAATTCTGGTAAAGCCCGTATGTAAAAATGTTTTTTTTAACGAAAGCTCCGATTGTGGCTTACAATGGTAATGTACTGAAAAGGCAAAGTAATGAATGAGAAAATTTCAGATAGATATTATTCAACTACATTAATATCTACGCAAAGTAAGATCTAAAACTAGCGAACTTTCATTGCCGGATAAAACAAGCGAGACGAAGTTGAAAGCCGGTGCACTTCTCAAAGCTAGAATTCAAATTGAGTCATTCACTCTTTGTTGTTTTTCCCGCTGCATCGCTCAGTACTTGGGGTTGCGAAACCGGAAATCGGAAGCCAGTGCAGGCCGGAAATTGCCGCTGGACGAAGGAAGTCGCAAGCCGGAAAGGGTGGTGTGATGCCCCACCCCCTTGTTTTCGGGACATAGGATCCGGGGTTCCTTGCACAGGAAACACTGTCAGCTGAGACTTCCTTATTAGGGACGAATAAATTAATTAGATTAGCCGCGTGATGAGCGCGTTAAATTAATCAGAAAATGTTTATTAGGTTATTTGTATTTGACAAGGGTTCTTGATGTAGATTGGACTGAATTCGTTTTAATAACGCATTTCGAAATTCAATTGTTTAGGACATATTTAGAGAGTTACAATTATAAATAGTTTATTTGAATATCAACCATTTAACTTATAGGTATAGTTAATGAACTTTAATGTCGTTAAATTATACGCTTACGTTATTTATGACAGATCAATAAGAAACAACGACAAAAGTTATAAATGTATCTACATATGTACCTAATCATTCTACCAAACAAAAAATATTGCAGAGTCAAATCAGATTAAATAGATTTTAAAAAGTAGAACCAGTTTAGTGCTAAGAGTCAGTGACTCCGGATTATAATACCTAGGTTGAAATCCTACTCCAGCTCAGCTTATTTTCTACTTTCTGGCACAATTATCAGACTGTATATCTGTGATATTAAACTACTTGAGTATATCAGGAGTACGCCAATATTTCTTCAGCGATTAGTTAAAAATAAGATATGTTATGTATTTTTATTTATATATAGATAGGTACGTAACGTTAATTAGAATATTTTTATTCTCAAAGCGTTACATACTCGTTTTACAATTTGATAGATCACAATAATATAATTAAATGCGTCGTTTTAATTAAATTCCTAGCAATTTAAGCTCACAAAACGGGGAATAAAATTAAACTTTGTAGACAGAATGAATAAATTGATACATACTGAATTTCCAGAATTCTAATAAAAAACAATAACGTTAATTAAAGTTTTATACCCGGTTTCATGTAGCCGTTAATTATTTGCGATCAGTTAAAAGAAACATTGTTACGTCCATACATTTACATAGCCTAAAACATATTATTAACTAGGTTGACTTTGTTAATTAGTTTCCGGACAAAGATGTGGATACAATTTATAGAAATATCATTTTTTGAACTAAATTTGTTAAAAAAATGCACCATCAGTTCACGAATAAAGGGGCAATTTTTTTATTTAAAATTTGTGGATACAACTTTTTTATTTTAAAAAAAATATATTTAAAGCAATAAAAAATAAAATACTAGGACCTTTTTAAATAAAAAAAAACATAAATGTTAGTTTATGCAGCAAAGTGAAGTATTAAAGAACTTGCTGAATAACCTGCATTTAAAACGAGTTGTAGGTTGTAATGGGGCAATTAGGTACCTACCTCCCCAACCTTTAATTCTTCAAGTTACCCATCTTGGCTTTTCTTAGTGCGGCCAAGTTGGCACCACTGACATGCTTAGGCATCAAAAATGGCGTCTTTTCCCCCCCATTCTGACATCCGCCCGCCAGGCGACGGGCGCGGCGCTACGCGCCGCGTGCCGGCTCGGATGGAGTTTCATAAAGCCCGTATTACGTATAATTTAGCATTTCGTAGTGCCCAGGTTCCATGTTTCACGACCAAGTTCCGTGCCCTGCTACAAGCCGAGTCCAAGGTAGCTATATAAGTCATTTAAGTCGCATATGGCGACCGAAGGCCGCGCACGGCGAGGCCGGCCCAGTTCGACCGGGTCGTGGCTAATCCTGTTTCCCTCACTCGAAACCGCATCGGCCAGTCGCGTAGACAGGCCGGCGCTGCGATTCATAAATGTATCCGCATCTGGACACTGGGTATATCATGCCGTGTCACCGGGTATAACATACCCCTTCAACGACGCTGCTAGACCCAAATATATCCCCGACGGGACACAGGATAATACTGTGTCAGCTCCGCTCACCGATAGCGGCGAAGGCCGCCGTCTTCATCAGCTCCTGTCCCGTGGGCTGGCCCCAGCCCAGGGACAGCTATAACCAGTCCACGTGTACACCACCGTTACGGGAAACTCCTACACATGTTTAATATTAAGATACTGTTAATTACTCATTAGGAAGGCCTTCCAACACTATCCTAGTTTTACTATTGAACTGTATGTTTATATGTACTTGCATTTCACGTTAGGATGTACCTGTTCAGTAACCGTAATTATGAATCTCCTAATAAACCTAAATTGTCCACATACATAACTAGTTCACATATCCCCGCCACCTGAGATGATTTGAGTGAAAGTCGAGAGTCTATATACACACACAAAATAAGGTGCCGAACCTCCAAAAAGAAGACCCTGAGTTTAGCCGCCGGAAGCAGTCGGGCAATAAGTATTTTATATGTTATATTACGAGGGAATCTGGTATATTACAAGGTATCTGTATTTAAAAGTCCATTTCTAAATTATGTACACCTCGTTAATATTTATTTAGAAAATATAAGTCCTTCTCCAAACACAAGAAATTGACACTTTTTTGGAGAGGCACAGTGAAAAACAAAACGAACAAACATATATTTTTTTAACTATAGGGTTTGTTATTATGTGTGATATATTAATTACGTTTTTAATTAAGGTTATTTTTATGTTAATACGTTTTTAATTACGGCAATACAGAAAGTCCTTTTGTGCGGTTTGATTGCATTGAGTGCACGTTAGAAGCACAAATGCAGTATTGCAGCAGTGCGCAGTGGGATCTCTTTGAATTGGATGCGTTTAAATGCAGTTGTGACAATACTTCATTAATTTGGCTCACTGACCCCAACTCTACAGCTTAAAATTCAATTCCACTCAGTTAATGAACTAAACAAACAATTCGTGAATTTTTGCGTAATTTGGTTTTAATAAAAGCAGGGTTGCCGAATATTCACAAAGTCAACAATAACACACTTAGATTCGTGCTTATTTTGGTTTTCTCGCAAGTCCACATAATATGTCCACATAATATGTCCACATAATATGTCCACATATTATGTATATAGTTTTTATTTAAGTTGAAGTGAACGAGTCAAGTTTATTCTTAATAATTTTATTACAACTGAGAAATTATTTGGTCGGGTGGTTGAACAGTAACTTTGAGTAGGTAGATTAAAATGATCGTATTTCTTAATATTTATCAATGTAAAGTCATAGTCATATGATCAGTATATTATATTAGGTGTATTTCACAATGGAATTTATTTATTTGATCTTAAAGTAGTACATACCAAATTTTTTAGGTGTGTCATAATATAAACGCTTTTTTATTTTGTGCAAATAGAAAAACCTTTAACATAATTATTTAATATTACTTGCAATATATTTTCTTAACCTAGCCATAAATAGATACACTTTTTTTTCTTTTTTTATCTCTTCTGGTATTTCTTTGAAACATTTTCACTGCTCGGTGCATTAACGAATTTTGTGACTTAGATTTTTTACGAAACGGTAGCCTCGGTCTATTTCTATTTCGGGTTTCATGGCTATGTTGATTTTGATTTATATATATTTTTTTTTGTCAACTCTCTTGAGGATCTCCTTTTTTTTTTTTTTTTTTTTTTTTTTGTTAAAAAAGAAACATTTGAGTCTTATGATATAACTCAAATATTTCCTTTTCGGGCTGCTTTCAAATAGTCGGAAATAACTGTGTCAGAAAGCAGGAAACAAGTTTGTGCTGGAGTGGGATTCGAACCTAGAGATTCTAATCCGAAATCCCTGAATCTACCACTAGACCACAACCCGGTTCTTATCTCAAAAGATTTGATAATATCCGAGAAAATAGCACGGTTTCAAAGGTTTTCTTGCAAAATGCACCTACATAATTCACTACCCATCTAAAAGAACCCCGTCTAATAAACAGGTCTCATTCATAAAAACAGTTAACGTCAAAAATTTTGTTTCCGAGGAGTATCATTTTAACGAGAGTACTTTTTGTTAACCCTTCACCCGAAGTATATCTAAATATAAAAGCGGACATTGTACCGCGTAATGTTAATGAATATTGCGGTTCGGAAAGTCCTAATGTATTCGCATAACCAGGCTAAGCACCCTTTAGTAGCCCATAAGGACATCGCAATAAAAAAAGGACATTAAAGGGAAAATAATTAAACCCAAAACTGAAAACACAGTCACACATATGAGGGTGCGATAAAGTTGAAATATCCTAGGTAAGTGTTTTTTTGTGCAAAGCTCTATGTACCATTGAGTGCGAATAAGGGAAAGTCGCAGTGGAAGTTTAAAATCAGTATATTGAATGCGTTCCATCATAAGTTGCACAATTTACACAGTGTCCTATATCCTCTATGTATAAAAGTTATTTACTAGCGTATTTATTATTTTGTGAAAGTATAAAATTGTATGGTTTGATTAATGATGTTTATTTTACATAGATAGACTATTTTTTTCCGTTCCTTCTCATGTCCTAGTCCTAGGAAGATTAAGACAATTTTGTCTCAATCTCAACTTGTTAGAGGGAAACAAAATTATTAAAATGTTTAAGATCGTGGAAGATAGATATATTTGTCTTTGATTCATTGCAAAATACAAATGGAACATAAAATCTTGAGAGTTCTTTTTGAGACAGCTTGTCTAGTGTTAACTTAACATGTCTCTGTATATTATTTTATATTTATTATTTTATTTTATAACAAAATGTATTTCTCTAGGTTCAAATCTCACTCGAGCATAACTTGTTTCCTGCTTTCTGGCATAGTTACTTACTACCATTTGAAGGCAGCCCGAAATTGAAATATTTGAAACAATTTGACATCTCAACAGGACGAGAAGTTTGGAAAGGAATATGGATATCTAGGCGTTTACAGGGCTGATGACCTGTCATTGGCTGGGTTAAGTGGCCACTAGATGTATAACAACATTCCCCATTTCACCTAGTATTTGATATCCATATCTGCCAATATATGTGAGCACTCTCTGTCATCCATTGAGAAAATTGCCAAGCATTTTAGCAGAAACCTTTATGATTGCAAGTGAGATTCTTACCGAATTATATCACCTACTAGGAAACGCCTGAAGATGAACCTTCAATTTGTTATGCTTATAACTTTTACCAGCTATTTTTTATAAATGATTATTAGCCCGTAATGGATGAAATCCAGTTTTTGTCTACAAGTATTTGGACACACTTTATTTTTATTCTACCTATTCTACCTTCTATTTATTCTACCTTATTTTTAGCTTTATTATTTTTTATTGTGATTAATGATTGTATTCTACCATTTATTTTTATTCTACCTATTCTACCTTCTATTTATTCTACCTTATTTTTAGCTTTATTATTTTTTATTGTGATTAATGATTGTATTCTACCTATTTATTTTTATTCTACCTATTCTACCTTCTATTTATTCTACCTTATTTTTAGCTTTATTATTTTTTATTGTGATTAATGATTGTATTCTACCTATTTATTTTTATTCTACCTATTCTACCTTCTATTTATTCTACCTTATTTTTAGCTTTATTATTTTTTATTGTGATTAATGATTGTATTCTACCTATTTATTTTTATTCTACCTATTCTACCTTCTATTTATTCTACCTTATTTTTAGCTTTATTATTTTTTATTGTGATTAATGATTGTATTCTACCTATTTATTTTTATTCTACCTATTCTACCTTCTATTTATTCTACCTTATTTTTAGCTTTATTATTTTTTATTGTGATTAATGATTGTATTCTACCTATTTATTTTTATTCTACCTATTCTACCTTCTATTTATTCTACCTTATTTTTAGCTTTATTATTTTTTATTGTGATTAATGATTGTATTCTACCTATGCTATGGCTAACTAAGTATTGCACTAACTGCTTATTTTTTTTATACAAGGCATCGGGTTCTCGGCTTCCTGGACGCCTACTGTTGACATTCCGTCTGCAGTTTGCGTCAGAGCTGCGGGACGTGGACCTGATTTGGGAGGATGACTGGCGGCCGATCGGCTTGGAAGCAGTTTGTGGAATCCATATGCTCCACATAGGGAGCGGATATGGTATAATGATGATGATGAATTCTACAACTTTGAACATTTGATACCCGGGATCTATTGTTGGCCCGTGAAACAATAATATGAGTACCTACTGAGTACATCCTATGCGGATGAGAGCACTAATTTTGTGTGTAGGAAAACTGTAAGCGAACAATAAAAGTATGGCATAAAGTGTCATATTACACAGGCGACCCGCATACTATAAATTAATAACGGTTATAGTCAAGCGCTGACAAAAAGGAACTCATCAAAAATATAACATCACCTCTTCTTTCCCTTATCGCATCCAATGGTGCAAAAGGCACTGAATAGATATGTGTGTGTGTAATTTTGATATTTATTTATAGGAAAAACAACAGTATCGTTACATGAACGTAGTAGTACAAAAAAAAAAAGCATGATTACCAATTATAGTTTTTCACATGTATACAATTCAAAGTAGATAGAAAAAATAAAATATAAGAAATAAAAATAAAGAGTTATGAGGGAAGGATAGGATGATAGGGATAGGTAAAAGGAAAAGGAGATGACTGGGAATAGGATTAGGATTACCTTTTACAGTCTATAAGATTTCAAATAATTTTAATTTGAAATTGGGTAGTCTGATGTTAAAAATGTCAAGACAACTACAGTATTCATTGAATTTTTCGCAACTACGATTTATAAAAGAATTTTTTAAATAATTATTTGATGGTGCTAAATTATAAAAAAAGATGACATTGTCTAGTGAGTCTAATTGGACAATGAAGAGGTATCTGCTCTAGAAGATAGGGGCTCTCGACTACATTATTTATAACTTTATACAAAAAACATAAATCAGATATATTTTCTACGCTTAATAAGTGAAGATAATTATTTATGGAAGGATGATGATTCTTCGTAAGAGTTAAATTTCAAATGAAGCTTACCATCCAACATTTTCAGAAAAAACAACTTCCACTCGTATGCGATTAGATATATTATAGCGATCGATTATTTCATGCCAGTAATTGAATACCAAATATTTCAAGAATTTTATGTGTAGACATCCATCGAATTTCAAACATTACGTTTTTATTTTAACACATTAAGAAAAAGATAGAAAAAAAGCCATATAAATGATGTTGAAAAGTACATAAAAGACAATATGCAAGAAAAGCTTTTATTTGTCAAACTAAGTTCATTCATTAAACCTTTTAATGAACTTTTATTTGTTTATTTTGTGCTTGCAGTTTTAAGTAAGTCTGTTGTAGCAACAAAGTAAAACACGGATAAAGAACCACTCAACACACAAAGGACGAAAAGGATTAAGTGATTAACAGTGGTCTGGGACACTTAAATAAAAAGGGAATAAAAACATAACGCCGTGTCTTTTACAATAGAGGAGGACCATTGTAAAAATCAGTACTCACTTAAAAAATAAAGAAAAATAATCTCTCTGTCTAAGAATTGAATGGAGGTGAATGAATACAAAATACCATATTCCTTAAAATGTTAATAAAATGTCAATACAATTAAGATTAGTTTTATTATGTACATACTTTAATTGATAGGATGAACTTTTAAAATACATTTTTATATCAAAGTTTTATGAATTTGTTTTTATAGTAGGTACTTATTTCAATGAATCAAACAGTTCGAAAAATCACAAAAGTCATATTACACTAATAATTAAAAATAGTTAATATGCGTTGCGTTTTTTTAAGGTTCCTCTTAAAGCCTTACTCATTATTGTTTATTAAAAATACCTACGAACATGAAAAATTTAGAAATTCATGGATAGTCAGTAAGTTGGGTGTTTTTTTCAGGTCAACTTTATAGCAACGATGGATGAAATAATCAAATTTAATTAACGAATATATATCTGTTGTTTGAATAAATGAAGGGTACGTTTTTTCCATATTAATTTCAATATAATACTTATGTTAATTTGGGTAAATATTATGCGAAAAAAAACCTAACGATATTAAAAGAACAAAGAAACTTGAGCAGGCACAGAACAACAAAACAAATATAAATTAGTCGACTTATGCGAAGACAAATTACAAAAAAGCCGATTAGAATAAAAACTGTTACAGAGATGCCTAGGTACTGTAAATTAAGTCGGTAGTTGGGTACCCAAAAACCGTACCAACTCAAGTTAACAAAGATTTATGTGCCCTGTTTGTGACACTCGATCAAGATAAATTTTTGTTAAAAATGGAGACCTTTTTAAAGAAATAGCAAGTGCCGTGTTTCCTTCGAGATGAAAATGATAAAACCAAAGGCTAAAGATATTTTTATACAAAGTACTGAAATTTATAAAAACGTCTCCCGTGAAGATAATGAATTTGAAACATCGCTAAAGTAAACGAGGAGATATAGAACTTGGTAATTAAGACACGCGCTCTAAAAATGCGAAAATGTTTAAAAGCCAAAGCCGTTCACCATCAACATCATCATCATACCATAATATCCACTTCCTATGTGGAGCATATGGATTCATTTCCCACAAATTGCACAATTCCCGCATATCC
>JAGVSP010004812.1:0-41737 GCA_022494985.1 Micrasema minimum
TAAAATGTAAGTAGGACCTCCATACTAACTTGTTTGTATTATTGTTTTTTTAGAAAAACAATTTTAAATAGCATAAGTAGTTAATGTATTTTTAAAAGGGGGTAAATAGACGATTTACGATATATGGCAGAATAATTTCTGTTTCTGTTAGTACAATATCAGATCAGATACAGTAACATTAGATTTAAACTGGAGTTTTATTGTATTTAAATGTAACATTATGCACACATTTCGTTAAATGGAATCATTGTGCCGAGTGTAAACTGCATTATTTCAAAAACACTCCAAGGTAGTTTCGCGGTTTTCACAGAGGTGGCTCGTGAAAACTTAATCAAATAATTAATTTTATCAACAAAAATTTGTATATTGGTATCGAGATAATTTTATTTTAAATGTATTTAGATCTACGATATGGGTACGTAAACTATGTAATTATTACACTTTTGTTATTTTACAATAACATTCTTGTCCTAACCTTGACTTAATAATTATTGAAAGTTAGATTACAGTCCGCCTCGTGGTGTAGTGGCTAGCACGTTAGGCCACCATGTATGTGGTCGCAGGTACGATTCCCGGCGAGGCGAGGTCATAAAATTAATATTTATTATGAATCTTATATTCATCTTATAATATTTTATATTGATTGGTAATCAGATGATTAGCGAAACGTTGTTGTGGTGACTTTATTTTTTACTATTTCTTTTTACTTTTACTTTGATTTTTCTGAGAATATACAGCTTATACACTAGAAAAAAAGTAAAACAAAGTAAATCCAGCCTATAAAATGTCATAAGCTCAGTAAAGCATAGATAATCGTTTCCAGATCCTCTGTGTCTCTGTTGATATGTCAATTGACATGTTTTATAAATAAATCATTTAATGCCAAAACAATAGCAACGCTTAAAGATAAATTATTCATACTGAAACTCGTTCCGTGTTATCATTCAGAAATAAAAAAAAAATATTTAAATTTGCGACTTTACGCTGCACTGGACCGAAGTTATGAATCCACCTTTCCACGAGTGAAGAAGGTAAAGAAGTGTCACGGGCAGGAACCGATCCCAACCCCTGCATCTTTTCCCCTATTTACTCCCCCACCCCCCTCTGTATCTGTGTACACCCACTACCTACGGAGCTGAACAAGAAGAAAATTAGGAGCCACCCAGAACTCTTTCAAAATATGCCAAGCATATTAAATTAATCTGCTGAATAGGGATTCATTCTAACTCATCATATCTTAAGGTATAATAACAAAGATGATAATTAGTGAACGAATAGATAAATTAATCAATTATTTGTGCTGTTTTTCGCAAAGGGTGCAGGATCGTGTTTTGAAAAATATGCAATCTAATCTATCACTGTGTTTTTATATGAATTATTGAACCGCATTGAGTGCTTTTTAATCCCCAATTACACTGGCTTGAAATGAAATCCTCCCTCGAATAAAAACATGCACGTATACAAGGTATGACGAATAACATACTAACATGCCAAACACATTTGCTTTTCTTTTTGGTTATCACGATTTCAAGATATTTTAATGGTTTTTACCAACTAACTAACTAACGATCACGACATTTCCCTAAAGGGGCAGACAGATAGAACGACACACCACTCTGTCCTGGCACGCATCCCTTGCTTCCTCCACATTCATACATCTTCTCATGCACCAAAACGATTGTTCAAAATGGGCTAGGAGCATGAAATTTCAAAAAAATATGAAAAAACAAAATAAATCATAAAACAATCGGCGCAATTCGTTTGTAAATTTAATCATTAATATGCGAGATACGATAATTTAAGGTTTGGATTTTTTAAAATTATATGCAATCGGTGACGCCACGGATATATATGCATTTTTTTCTGCTGCTGAAATCTCAAATCTAAAAATCGTATTCAAGAAATAGGATAAAAAAAAATAACCAGTGTTTTTTTGCAGACCAGTAGTTTTATTTGTTCTGTTTTTTTTGCAGAATGCAGGATGCTGTTTTAAAAAATATGCAACCTAATCTAATTTTTATGTGAAAAAATTCTTAGCCCATTTAATTAAATTTGCGAATTATCAGTAATTGATGCATTAAGTCGCGGGTTTGATTCGCGACGAGGTCAATATGAAATATTTATTTCAATATGATTTTGCTTATAAAATATTAATGTATTAAAATAACTCAATGAGTACGTACCTAATCTACTAGAAAAACTTTATGAAAACCCTAATAAAATCAGATGAATCTTACAATAAAAATAAGAATACGCAATCATCAAACGAGGTGGTAGTTGCAATTAATTAAAATTTATTGTAACTGCTGATGATGTTTCTTAATCCTGACGTAATCATTTCACTAAAACCATAGAAACATTAAAATGGCGGCGGACCGATCAGTCAGTAAAGAATCTCGAGCATTTCCGGTTGCTGCCCCCTCCCACCTCCCACCTCTCACTTACCTACTCTAACTTCAAGAATCACACTATGTTTTTATTTATTCTGATATTTATTTAGGTTCAATGTGAATTATCCTGATATTATTTTAACATCAAAACGTTGGAAAGTGGCTGTAAATCATTTTCAACGACTTGTGCAGAAAATATTTTAACTTGAAACCTACCTATCTGAAAGCGTACGTAAAAGCTTACGGAAAAATACATTTTTATTGGTTTATGTTCTGTTACAACCAAGATAAGACAATTTCAGTTCAGCTTAATGCCACAATGGCGTTTATTCACAAGTAACATATTTATTATAATAACACGATTTCGCAAACTTTTTTATTTAGGTATATCTAATAAAATTAACTACAAATTTTGTGAGTATAGTCGACGGCGTGCATAAGAAGATGTATGAAATGTGAAGGAATCAAGAGAAGTATGCCAGGACAGAGTGGCGTGGCATTCTATCCTTTTGCCTACCCCTTCGGCGAAATGGCGTGATGGTTAGTTGACGTTTTTATAAATGATTTGGACGTTTTTAGAGTAAATCCAAAACGTTTCAATAAAAATAATGTTGGTTGCAGTTTATAATCAATAAGACGATTGAATTATTTATTTATTAACGGAAATAAATCAATTTTAAATGTATAGATAAGCATAATAGGGATAACAAGCAGTAAAAATAAGTGACAGAATGTTAAATTGGTGAAGCTAAGACAGTTAGAATAAAATATGGACACACTCGAGACAGGATCGGATCGGAAGTAGACCCTTCAGTGAATGTTTAAATCTTGATTGACTTACACCGAAGAAGTCCAGATCCCGTATTGAGTTTACAATACGACACAATCGAGACAACGGGGCATGAAAACCATAGTTAGTTTTGTGGTGACTAAGGAACTATCTTATGATTTTAGCGATTACCACTTAGGTGTGGTCGGTAAACCTAGTTGGTATTCCGCTTATAGCTAAAGATTTATCTCGTATTGCACGATCCGTTCTTCGTCCATTCTGCAACAATATCAGCTGTTCAGTCAGACCTGTACTATATTATAGACTTCAGCGTCCACAGGTGACCCGGTGGTATTCCAAGGTCCGATCAATCAAGCCAAGTGGTTAAGTGGAAGCGTAATCAGGCGACCAACACAATCTGAGTGTGGGAAGATTACCTGACACAAATTGGCATACCGCGTCTTGGGTTACCCACCGTAATCAAAATACATTATTCTGCAGGAACACAACGTTATTTAACTCGGAAAACTCCCTAACAGTTGGAAGATTAACTATGTAACTAACTAAACGTCACCCCGTTTCTACGAAGGGGTAGGCAGAGAGGATACTCTGTCCTGGCACACTTCCTTTACTTCCTCCACATTCGCACATCTTCTCTTGCACGCATGCCGATTATTCCGACTTTTACCCCTCTGGTACACACTAACTACAGAAAAAAATCTTATATATGGCGAGCCTCCAATAACTTCAATAAATTATCTAAAACATCGAATATACGAGTAGATTTATTCAAGAATAACCATGGTGATGTGCGGCGTTTGCTATCCGAATGAAATCACACTTGTTGAGTTAGCATTTTTTTTTCTTTCTTTTTTTTCTTGTAATTTTTTCTAGAATAATCTTACGATGAGAATATTTTTCTTTCCTTGAATTGGTCTACTCTGTTTTCTTTTTATGTTATGTTAATGATTATATTTGACTGTTGGTTTTCCTGTGAATAAATAAATAAATAAATAAATTTTCGTATGACCGCTTAGAGTATTGGTTGTACTTGATCTTGCCATGTCTTTTTCGGCCCCCCTCGACTTAACCATTCAGGCGCGCTCGCATCGTAAATACTTTAAGCCGTCCTTTTATAATTCATGCGCTACACGTACCTACATGACCGAAACATCGTAAAAGACCTTAATATTAATTCTGTCGATCCTAAGTAAAAATTACCCAATACTTAAACTTGATCATACCATGTCTTTCTTGATCTTCCTCGACTTCTACACCCAGTACACTCTTGACAACCGATAGATAACATGAATTATTAGGATCTAAGTGCAGACCAATCCTCAGGATTGAGACATCGAATCAGATGGTAATGTAAATGTTATGTATGCCACAACATTTTAGCGACGGGTTTTTTTTTACATTTTTATTTTATTAACTTTTTTTTTTTACATTTTATTTTATTAACTTTTTATGTCTGGTAACAATGTCTGAAAAGACGCAGCCAGGAACCCAACAGCCTTTCTGACAAAATGTCTTCATGCCAGTACAGAAAGTTGGAAAAAAAGAGAATATACATTAGACGTACATACATGAGATGTAAGACCACAAACGTAGCACATATAAAAGTTTCAGTTAAAACTAACCTATTTTCAGGACTACAATAAACTAATTAAAACCCCGACTTACTTTAAGTTACCCTGCTACTAAATTTACAAAAAGCTTTTTTTTAATTTAGATTTTTATCCTTTACAATTTTTTACAGAAAACATCAGTTTTCACTCATAATGATAATTATTTTCATTGCATTGTAATTAAATTGATGCCATGTCACCAAGAGAAGAATTGTTAGTACTTACATCCTATAAAAATTAGGTTCATATCTTGTAATGCATTCATTGTCATATCAATTAATATAATTTCATATAATTTAAATACATTAAACATATTACATTTTTTAAACTAGTTTTAGTTTAAAAGTTCGGTAACCCCATAAAAACATTTGAATCGTACAGAATCGCAAAGTATTCGTTTAATTACCACTATTTCACTTTTGTTATCCCACTGAGAACTATAAATCTGGCCTCGTACACAATAAAATTATTATTTTAAAAAGCTGGTACATTAAAACACGTGTTTTTATTGGTAACAGGTGCGTCCAAATGTTAAACATAACAGGTCAGGCAATAAATTATTCTTTTCCGCGAATCTCCAATCCCCTAATATGCTTTTCTAACATTTTCAGAGCAAGATTTGTAAATAATTACTTCACGGTTACATTAATTAAAAGCTAAGTAATGGCCCAAGTGTAATGGCTTCGTTTTATAAGAAAGCTTAGCATAGTTAAAATTTATGATTTTCTTTATTTTTTCAACAGTGACCGAAGACTGTGAGATCATTAGAAATTCCTTATCATTATATTATTTACAGTAAAACTTTAAAAAAAATGTTTATCATTTAAAAGCTATACTGTAGAAACATATAAATGAAATGAAAATTCGGATATTTAAGATGTAATGACTAGCAATGTTACCTATTGCTTTATAAAAATTAATCACATAAGAATATATATGCAACTTAGAGAAAGTTATAAAATACCTACACTCGAGAAAACATTTCATTTATGACAATAAAGCTTATTAATATGTAAAAACTGCATACAGTACGTCGTTAATCTTTATGCAGTGGGTGCACTAATTTAAATTAATTCACTGACATAAAAAAGACATTCGAACGGGTGGTGGCCCAGTGGGTAGCGTCGTCGCGTCTTTGAGTCCAGAGATCGTCGGTTCGAATCCCCACTTTGACACGACTTAATTCCTATTTCAAGCACAAGCCGCTTTGGCTTTATTGGAAATAGTATTTACAGATTAAAATATGTGCAAATATCATAAGATTGCACAGATTTCTTTTTTACAAAAAATAAATTGAAATTAAATTGACATTCTCAAAGGAAAATAAAACATTTTGGACTTATATAAGTATATAAGTACTATTTCTATTTTTACATTGAGTGTTACTGAAAACGTTCTAGAATAGCTCGACCCCATAGTTAAGTTGCACCTAACAGTTGATTGGGGTAGGCGCTTCATGAATAGAAAGCTAATGCTAATTATTTGTTGTAGTCTCCTGATACTGCCTTTAATCATTATTATATTTTTGTGTATGTTCTACGATCTGTAAACTGGGGACTTGATAAAGAAGCTTTCGCGAAAAAGCAATAATTAAATTATGTACACACAGATACACAGCGATAAGGTACCCTATGATCATTGATTCCTTTGTCAATTTATAAAGGTAATAAATTACTAATTCAACGTTATTTCTTAATTACTTTTGTTTTACTTTAACCACCTGAGGATGTATTCTATTTTTTACTAAGGCAGGCAGTATTTTTGTTTGTTTTCTAGATTATTTTTTTTCAATTCTCTAAAAAAAGAAATTTAAATTCCTACATGAAAATGTTTAGTTATAATCCAAATCAGTATTTTTTATCAAGTGTATAGTACTTTCATATCTAGCCGATCATCTTTCTACGACAGTATTATTAAGTAATACGTCATCGTCTATTTGCTCCAGACATGTTACGGGTATATGGATTCGGATTTTCATTCGACATTTTACGACTTGCTTAATATTTCGTTGCGTCTACTTCCCATGGACAACTTTACTAATTACCTTATCCCGGATTTCAGCAAATAGAAAAACGCATTGGACATCGCCTGACGCCTGACCCACGAGATATGTGATACTTAGGCCGTTTTATCTCTCCACGCCACATGTGAATTAAACTGGCTAAATAATAATGGTCGGTCTTTTTTCATGCTGCTTTAAGACAAAAAAGCGTATATGACATTTTGGTAGTTTTGAATGTAATATAACATGCAAATTAAAAAATTTATAACCCTACAGATGAGGTAGATTTTTTTCAAATTCTGGAAGATGGATATTCGAGCGTTTACAGGGCTTATGACCTGTGGCCACTTTCTGTACTACAACATTCCCCATTCCGCTTATTAGCGAATATCCACACCAGGTAACATTTTTTGATTTTGTATATATGTTACGAATCGAGAATCATCCACCAGCTCGTTAAAAGCTCTCCATCTATGTTTAAAAGCTATGATAAACAGTGTAAATGCATTATTATAAACAGTGTAAAATGTTTCCCTCGGCACGGGTTATTGAGGGAACATTATTATATATATTTTTAATAAAAAACACTATGTACAAGTCCAAATAAATAAATAAATATTGAAGTTAAGTATTTATTAGCAAATTACTTTATTTTTGTAATTTTAGACTCTGACCGAGTAAAATTAATTACTAGTAGCCTGCAGATGACTCTGCAATTTATTTAACTTATAATTTAGACCAGGAATTTTATACAACATTTTGGGCGTGTTCAAATACTTGTACACAAATCTGGATTTTATCCCAAGACGGGTTTAGGTATATAATTCATTTAGAAATGGAATCAATGTCTTGGGATAAAATCCAGATTTGTGTACAAGGATGTGAACACGCCCAAAAAATTTTTACAAATTTAAATGTTTAGGCGCCTAATGGCGCAAGGGGATGCGCATTGGTGCAGTGAATCTTGTTCATTTATTATGTGAAGGCAATATTTCATAAAATGTCAGAAAAGTAGGTATTATGAGTAAAAATTGTAGATTATAGACACAATCTGCAGATTATTCATTATACCATATCCGCTCCCTGTGTGGAGAGTACGGATTCTACAAACTGCAGTCAAGTCAGGACCGCGTCCCGTAGATCTGACGTAAACTGACATCGAATTGTCAACAGTGGACGTCCAGGACGCAAGAAACCTGATGCCTGGTAAAATATATTAAAAAACTAACTCACGTCCATCAATCCACAGATCTTATCAACGTTTCTCATAAAAAAATGTGTTTTTTACAACCTATTTTACACTCTCCTGAACAGTTTGATTTGTCGCTTACGCCCTTTTGTCTGGAGGCATGCGATTTGATTTCACAGATGTAAAAATACCACACTACGGTATTAAAAGGTTAATTACCTCCGAGCTGTGAAGGTAAAACAGATTTAATGTAAAAATGAACCAAGAGTATAGATGCTTCAGCAAAATACTCGAAGGAAATTATTGTACTTTTTTTATGGTAAGCCTCGTTGCTGTTTTTGGAACTTTTTTGGCACGGATGTACTGCAGTTGTAATGCGTTCTGCAATGTTCGGCTAATCATGATCGGTGATCAGGATGTTTCCGAACATAAATAATACAATAGTCATGGGCGCATCATTTTATTAATCGATGACATAGCACTGCTTGGAATTTTCAGTTTGTTTTTCAGTATTTGAAAACCCATTTTCAGAACCAGCCCATTTCAATGATTTCAAAAAAAAAAAAAAAAATATTATCGCAGCCAAAATGGAGTCGCGGACTGCTAGGACAGAAGGCAGGGCAGGAAACTGACCAAAAGAAAGCGTTGTCTCTCAACGGTACATAGCAACGGGAAAGAAAGAAATGATATCTCCCAAGCGCCCTAATAATGCTTGCCATTTTACAAGGAATCAGGTTCCCAGCATCATAAATGTCAGCGTCCACTGCTGACAATTCGGCGGCAGATTTCATCAGAACCACGGGACATGGATTTGAAGAGACACACAAGAACTAACGCTTAGCATAGATCTAGTTTATGGAATCCATATGCTCCACATTAAGAGCGGATATGGAATGATGACTTTTAAACTTCTCTAACGAAAATAAAACAATGTTTCTTTTAGACATTTTTTTAAGAATATTAAAAGGTAAAGGCACGCCTCTGCTATGACTATTTCTAAAAATATATAATTATGTAGGGTATATACATTCTAACGCCGTTAGAGGAATGTTCCGGAACATCTCAGGGCCTAACGAGACCAGGTGTGTTGAAGGGGAGAATTTAAATTTCTAGCAATAATCGTAAAAACTACACAAACGGTAGAAGGAACTCCATTGCCCATTGCAAATGCTTTCTAAAAATACCTGCCGGGGGCTTTGTACCAGAGATGCTCGACTTAAAAATCGAGTGTCTTTTTTTGTCACTTAAAGAAAATTTTCTTTTACATTTGTGTTTTTATATGGTACCTTTTAAACGAAATAACTGCATTTGAAGGGCTAAATAACACTTTCAACCAATCGGATTTTTGTATCGAGTTCAAAATCTACGGAAATTCTTTTCGGTATATCAAATAACGCACGATATGAAAATAAAAAATTTCCACCCAACTCTCCATTTAGACTGATTTATTAGAATGAAGTTTTCACGTTGATTTCATGTGTCTTGGACTGGCAGTGAAGCGCAAGACTGCTCATCTTAACTTGTAATAAAATGATCAAGATACACAGCACATGGCGTAACAAGTCAGTAACCTATGTTCCATTTGGTGCATATAAGAGAAAGTAATAGTAATAGTAGACTAGATCCATTTTTAGCTGTCAATTTTTTTTAAATAATCATCCGTCATTCGAGACCAATTTACTTGTGTGTCCGTATTTTGGATGAGGAAAATATTATGGTCGGTCTAAGCATAAGCTCCCTGGACCACTGACAGTGGAGAAGAATGCAGTACGGGGAAAGGGAAGACCTAAAAGCTAAACTAGGTACTGTTCAGAGGATACTGCATCGTCGTTTGAGTCGTAAACAAAGTTTATTCGAATGCCAAGTATTCCGGTAGGTATGCTGTTAATTCGCGTGGGCGCGTCTGGCATTTAATTCCTTTTCTTGGGTAAGGTAAACTGCAACAGACTTTACGCCAGTTGATAATAATTGTTGAAAATTCACAAATATAATGATAACCACAACTATGTGGTGGTCTCTAACTGATAGTCACTGTGTATTAATATAATGACAATAATAATAGCCTCCAGCCATTGATTTACTTAGATTTGAACTGAACCCAAAAAATGAATGACACTTCACCTACGCCAAAACCTCCACCTACGCCAGACGCGTATTCAGTATTTCTTTAACCGGCGGCAGAGTCGGACGTTCAGAAAACATTCCGAAATACCTTCCTGTGTAGATAAAACCGTGTAAAAACCGTACGGATAAAATTAAGAAAAAAGATGGTGTTACTTTTCCCATGTAAATGTTTATTTATATTTGTTCACATAGCCTAAAATATGATTATTATTCAAAGAAAGTTTTCTTCTTAAATAATAGCTAACTGTAACCCTATATTTAGCCCATACCTTTTGCGGTGTGTGAGCGGATGCTTGCCGGCAGTCGAAGGGCTCTGATAGGTCGACCCGTGTAAGAGTATTAAGATGCAGAATCTCCGTGTCATTACCTTTTCTAAATAATTTACTCTGCAAGGCAGATCTAAATGTATTATATATAAATGCCTCCAGCTAATGTATATCACCACGATAATTTTGCCATAAATAACATCCAATTTTTTTCTCAAAACTGTGTATACACCTTGTAAAAAAACTTGATGTACATGTGGGAAACCAAGGAATCAACAATATATTTGGAGTCGATTTTATAGAACAATTTTTTTTTATTTGACCTATAGCTTTCGAGAAAATTGATTTTTTTTTATATAATTCTTGCATATTATTATCAAATAACATTTGTTTAGTCAAATTAATGCTATTCGTAAAGAAAACAAAATAAAAAAACCTCATTTTAATAAAAATTTGGGCAATTTTACTTAATCTGCGGTTCCTTTGAAAGCTTTTATAAGAGGAAAAAAAAAATTCTTCAAGCTCAGTTTCAAAAATCATATTACACATTTGACTCCAAATATGATGTAGATTTACCAGTTTTCGGGTTTTGAGCTACGAGTTTTGTTACTATCTTGTATATAGGTATGCATGTAAAAAAAATGTTAAAAGGTTTTTCGAAAAACTTTATTCATGATATTCAGTAAAAACGTTTTTTTATGTAGTAAGTTTTTGCCTGTCATTTCTTAAAAAAATGATTTAAATATGAATAAAGATTCACGCTATGTAAAACCGTCCATTTTTAACTGGATGACTTCAATTGATCATTGAATGTCCGTTTAGTACCAGAGCGGAATCCCCGCCCACCGCCACCCCGCCACCGCTAGCATTTTCAAACAGAAGCCAGTATTACATAGTCGCTTTTTATTAAACTTTTTTAAAATTAATTATTTGCCCGGATTTTTTTTCTCAGAAACATCGCGGTGGGGATACGGTGTATTACTTGCCTGCCATTTGACATTATAATATCTAACGAGTAAAATTCACCAGCGCGATGAGGCAACGTAGGATTTCAATAAAAATACTAGAAGTTGTCTCAATAAAACTAGAAATAATGATACGTGTTGAAAAATAGAGCATTTCGGCCGGATAACCACATAAATATTAATTACATTAGTTTATTTTCGACTATCTCCGCTCTACTAAATGCGTTAATTTAAAACACAGATATTTATAGCAGAGTTCAATGATTCCTCTTATCTTAATAAAATGTTATTTAAGTCCAACGGAATTGCGAGTTTTTTTTAACTTCCTGTTGATATACTTACTTAAATTGTTTGTAAGCTAAATTGTTTTTTTTTAATCAAATTATGCAGTGAATGTGATTTTTACGTTCTCGTTTAATGTACACGTACAATATTTTTGATGTCGCATCAGGTAGGAGCTAAATTTAATTATGATAAGTTTTTAAAAAATATAATATTATATTCAAGAAAATATTTTGCTTAATTAAGCTCTAGTAATTACTAGAAATTTATTTTTAAAAAATAAAAAATTATATAGGTATCACACTTATAAAAGTAAGGCCGCTCTTGAGCCAGTACCAATACTTAAAAAAATTCAAGTATTTTAAAAATTAATAATCCTACTTACTTCAAACCTAAAATTTTTTTTAATCTTGATGATTGATTTTTCTATAGCTAAGCGGGCAGCAAAAAAATCGTAATTATTGAAAACCTGTAAGCTTCACACAGATAATTTTTAAGCTAGTTTAAATTAATTATCTTTAATGTAATTTTAATTTTTTTAGTTTAATTTGTATTCGGTGGAAAGGAAAAAAGTTACCAAGCGACATAATTATTAACATGACACTTGGTAACATTTTCATTATGTCACCTGGTATAATATTCCTTAGCACATTATTATGTAGTTTGGTAATTTTTTCCTTTCCACCGTCGATATAATGAAGAGGAACGCATTTTTTTCCAGCCTCTCTAATAGGAAATTTGTCATGAAATTGTTGCATTTTACCCCAAACTCATTCAGCATGAAATCTTAATTCGTATAAAAAGAATTACAATTTATTTTGAATTAAGAAAACATTTCTTATGTTTTTCAATATTACATAAAACAAAATGCATCACCAAGCTAGATTATTATGTACGTCGATAAGCGAAGGTTATCATCCTTGACACCCACATAAATATTCATTACGGACCACATACTAATAACAAAACTTAGACATCTTTATGTTTAGAACCATAAAAAAAAAAATGTTTTGCTACTGGGTACTACTGATACTATTCTACCTTATCCGCATACCTTTTATTAACTTTTTTGTATTATGTTTCCGATAATTCCATGATTTGAAAATAGAACACAAATAAACACATAAAAAAGTCCCAACAATATGTCGACCCTGACCATGATAGATTCCAGATGTTGACGAGAGAAAGAGAGCTTTCAATCTGAAGTTTCAAGAGGAAACGAGACAAACGACCGTCTGGCGGGCTATTTAAAAATGAATCCATTTTAAACTGTATCGCCTGGGTTGTCATATGAACTTAATTTATTTTTAACAGAGATGCATCGGATTTTTACGTGGATGCCTACCCACGAATTTATCTCTATGATAAAGCTAGTTAGAAACTAATAAGATTAAAGTTCCATAAATGAATAATATAATACAATATTATTAGATGATACCAAATAGATATAATTACTGCACACCACTACATGGAAAAAATATTTTTTGTATAATATTACTAAAATCGCAAATACATTTTTGCAAAAAGGGTATATTTTGATTGTTTTAAGATATATAAAAAATTTTAAACAAACCGAAATAAATATTATTTATTTATTTTATTTGATGGAATAATACATATGTTGTGACAAAAATCCAAACAGATAATCTATAATCATGTCTTTTGGTAAATATAATTTTGGATGTGTGCAAAAAATTCTTATATTTTAAAAACTTTAAACAAATCCGAAGTAATATATTAGTAATAATTGAACCGGGTTTTGGTCTAGTGGTGATTCGAAGACTCCGGATTAGAATCTCTAGGTTCGAAATCCCACTCCAGCACAACTTGATGCTTTCTGACACAGTTATTTCCGACTATTTGGAAAAGCAGTCCCCAAAACTGAAATTTTTGAGTATATCATAAGAACTCAAATGTTTCTTTAAAAAAAAAAATTAAAAAAAAAAAAAATTAAAAAAAAAAAAAATCTTATTTTTTTACTTTCATTGCTAAAACCGCCCGTCCTTTTTTTTTAGCCCAAGACGGTAGTGTGTGAGGGGAAAAGGATGCGAGTTAGTAGGGATTTTAGGTTGGTTTTGTGGCACCTACCCATACCAATATTTAAATATGTTAAGGTATAAAGATGTGTAGCTATTGTTATGAATGATTATGAAAACCCTATTACTAAACATGGTTCAACGTATTACCTAAAAGATTGTTAAAAACCTTATATTTTTTAAATACCTGTTACTGAATAACATGTTTATATTTTTACTGGTCAAAAACCTTTGTTCGACTTAGTATGTAGATTCCATATTTTTAGGTAGTATGTATTACATTATAGTTAATAATATTATCTTGTAGTAATAGGTACAATGCGTTTTTTATTCATTCCGTACGTATTATTGTCCTTAAGCCAATATGGCGTCTCTCCCCTTCTTTATCACGTGGGAAGTGACGTATTACGCAGGTCGGAAAATCTAACAACACCACGTGGCATCTAAACGTCAGAAAAACTAGAAACCTGAAAAACAGCTGCGCGCGGGAGACTAAAGTGTCAAAAATCGCATCGTAAATGACAGATCTGTCAAAGCGACAAGTTACCTGTTTTTTCTCTGTGGTTTCGCCTGCTTCCTTCTGGCGCGTGTTGACGGCATTTCCGCCAAATTATCACCGTCCTCCGGATTGTTTTGCATTTTGAAAATCGAATAACCACACGAACTAACACTCACAAACTACACAACAAAGGAAAGTTATTTCGGAATATATTTAAAAGATTTTAAAATAATGACGTAGTACCTACGTATAATTTTAATTTTAAAAAACCGGTGGAAGATATGGGTAGGTTCCTTCTTACAGAAAAATGTTTTTCGTTAAAGGAAAATTTTACGCTTAATCTTTTCATAATATTTGTTTCGCAATATTGTAGATAATTAAGCGATAAAAAACAGTAAACTTTAATTGATTAGCACAGATTTGTAAATTGGGGTAGGTACCTAAAAGTGACAGCTGTCAAAAATGTCAATAAACCCCGCGTTTTTTTCGGAAAATTAGAAATGACCGCGCGCGGGAATTTGACAGCGGATGACAACAAACAACGGCGCGACGCGACGGACCGGTGCGGGAAGCATTCCCTCGGAAAAGGCGATAGACGAACGCTGCCGGCCGGCGCGTCCCGCCCGCGCGCCCCGCGCCCGCCGGGCGAAGGCCTCCCATTGGCTACCTGCCCTCCCACCTGGGCCGGTCTCCCGCCACGCCGCCCGCGCTGCTATAGCGACAGAGATGAAAATTCGAATTTCGAATCGCAATACCGTGAGCGATGGAATGCATCCGCGTAAAAAGATATTAGGGTGGGTGCTGTAGTAATTGAACATGCTGTAATAATTGGACACTGGACACCCTAAATTAGATTTTCAAAAACAAGCCTACCCAAAGAATTTACTTGTACCAGAAATATGTACGTTTTTAATGAGTTCTTTCTTTAAGTAAATGGATTCTTACTTTTGTTCTATTTCAGTGGCAAAATTTGAATATGACATTTTATTTGACAGCGAATCTTGTGAAAAAAAACTCTAGGAAAAATTTACTTCATAACTCAGAACTTTTTCAAGCTTTGGACCGTGCATGAACTACGTGGAAGGCTTGAATCTATCAGTATTTGTCAATATTTCTTTAATAAATTAAGAAATAGCCTGTAATACAAGAGAAAATTAAAATTATTACAATTACTGTAAATAAGGTAACCTACCTATACGCTTTTATACAAAAAATAATCATTTAAAATTACACTAGTCTCTTACTAATTTGGATTGGGTTTTATAAAAAGCCATTAAATTTTTCCAAAAAAAACTTTAAATGTTATAATTAAGTTAATACACAGTTCCAACAATACTTTTTCTTATAAAATATTTTTCTTAAGTGTCCAATAGCCATAGCATCCACCCTATTTAGATTTTTTGTTAAAACACCTAAACAAATATACGATAGGTTTTTCTATCATCCTAGGATTTTTTTGTAAAAATTTTCAAAAACTCAATTTACATAATCTAATCGTGTGTATTAATTAATTACCGGAAAAGCGGATATAGGTACCTACACAGATCTGTGGAAACTCTTTTGGGGTTTTAAATTAAGGGTGTGTTCATTTAATAAAAACAGTAAAATAGAGGCAATAGCAAAGAGGCCGTTGATATTATTCAGAATGAAAGTTTGTTTGTTCAATTTCTGGCAGAGTCAATTCCTATATTTAATTTGTTTTTTTCTATGTGGTTTTCAAGTAAGAATATTTTCATGTGGTTTTCACATAGCCAATTACCTATCAAAATTCACTGCACTTGGTATACCAATGCAATATCCTATGTACCATTAGGTGAGGGAAAGTAATAGTAGTAGGTATACATGAAGTGCAGTGTACCTAGATCATAACATGAAAGGAAGATAATCAGTCATACGCTTCAGTACTAGTCCAAGGCATCATTCATGAAATATTAATGTGAAAAACCACATTTAAAAAAAAAACAATGTCTGCTATTAAAAAATCCAAAAAAAAAATTTTCATACTTAATATATAAATCACCATCTAAAAAAAATAAAAAATTAAAATTGTCCCCTGGCCCATTATTACGTTATATTATAACGATAGTTAGGCTAAAACACATTAACAGTGACAATAAACAAAGCTAAACCACTACCGCAAAATAACACCGCACTGATAAAGTATGACCCACTCGGTCACATTATGTTGGCCAGCGAAGGTAATGGGGAAGTGGTGATAGAAGAGGGTGGGGAGGGGGGAAATCAGCTGATCAAATCCCGCCCAAACCGTCTCACTGCGCGGGAAAACCAACTAACCGAAACCGTCTCCCTCCCACACGTAGACAAGCAGAGATAAGAGACCACCAATGGCTCACCAACACATTGAGATTAGTATATTAGGTTTTATTTTGTATGTATTGAGATATAATATCATTTATTACATTTTACTGTCACTCGCAAACGAATGGAGGCTGAATAAAATGATAAAAGATTAAGAATTTGTATAGAGGGACTATCAAATTCTTGAGACCGGCTCATAATGCGTACAGTGCTGTTTACGCAAAATGCAAACCAATTTGCAAAAGGAGTTATAGATATAAAATTCATTCGCTATACTAACCCATTCCTTACGATGACTATAGTATAGTAATAATTGGTCAGGTGTATAGCAGCCTACTAAGAAATATGTAAATTGAAACATAAATATACGAGTAAATAAGAGTCCCAACCGTCCATTCACTATGATGCAAAACGAATTTATTGTGGTCTAGCATTCTGCATTGTAAAATTCTAATCAATGTAGGTAATATTCAAATATTAAAAATCAATCAATAAATCACTAAAATTAATTTATATAGTAAAAAAAAGGTTATTTACTGATCCCCAACCATCCATGCGCTTTGTTGCTGCAAGATAAGTTGTAGTCCAGCCATCTAAATAGTAAATTATGTTTATTAAATATCTTATAAATACATGGTGGATCCGCCACGATGAGAACTCTCACCAGAGAGTTACCAAACTTCGTCCGAACGAGGATCGGAAAATGGAAGAAGGACTTACCAGAGCTGGACTCAACAAGAGCGGGAAATGACGATCAAGGACCACCAGGAATAAGGGCGAAGTATCCTAGAATACTCTGGAAACACCACGTCGAACTGGCGCGGCGGGACACAAACCGAGGGGCAACAGCACACTTTTACTCACTTTTACCGAGAGGGGTTTCGGGAATTGGTTTCTGGAAGCTTGGAGATGGAGCGAGTATGACGAGGGGAATATGATGGAAAGAACGAAGGAAGATCAGGTATTGGAGTTCACAAGAAGGACGGATGTTGCGAGGTCAGAGTAATGTTGCTGCGTTGAGCGGGTTTTCGAGACTGACTTTGAGTTGGAAAACAGGTGACAAAACGGACTGGAATGTGGTGAAGGTAGGAAATAAATTTTGGAAGGAATTCGAACTACCTATCACCAGAGAGAATCAATAATGGCCAAACCACTAGCCTTCTAAATAGTAAATTATGTTAAATAAATATCTTATAAATACATGGTGTAACAAAACTTGGTGTACAAGCGGGAAACCAGTGAATCTACTATATAATTAAATATAATTTATTTAATCAAATTAATACTATCCATGAAGAAAACAAAATATAAAAACCGCATTTTATTAAGGATTTGTGCAATTTTACTTAATCTGCCATAGGTTCCTACTTATGAAAGCTTTTATGAGAAGAAAAAAAATTCAAGCTCATATTTAAAAAGTCATATTAACACATTCGACTCCAAATATGATGTAGATTCACCAGTTTTCAGGTCGTACTACGAATTTTGTTACACCGTGTATAGTGCGTCTAAAAATCTAGATAAAACCCGATTTGAATTCCTAACTAACTAACTGTCTGGAATTCCAGTTTATTCTCGGTCAAAACAAAATGCCGACTCCTTAATTCCTGTATTGTGCCGGTTCTCCTTTATGGATGCGAATCCTGGCACCTCACAAAAGCTCAGAATGCTCGCTTGTTGAGCTTTGAGAATAAGTGTCTGAGAAGGATTCTTGGCATTAGGTGGTTTGACTTCATAACCAACGCTGAAGTTAGAGAACGGACGCAGCAACCTCCAATAACTGGAGTCGTGAAGATGCGGCGTTGGACTGGCTTGGGCATGTACTCCGGATGCCTCGGGAGAGCCTGAACCCGAGCTGCCTCTTCTTTACGCCTGCAGGATCCCGCCGTCCTGATGGCAGACCGTCGATGAACATCCTACGGATGTATTCGGTGGAGCTGATGGATGCGGGCCTGACGTGGGAGGAGGCGAGAGAGCTGGCTGGTGACAGGGTCTCCTGGAGGGATCTAGTGATGTCCACATGCTCCACATAGGAGCGAACGTGGCGAAAGAAGAAGAAGACTAACTGGGTAGGCAGAGGATAGAACGTCACACCCCTCTGTCCTGGTACACTTCCCTTGCTTCCTTCTTCCTTTCACATTCATACATCTTCTCATGCACGCACCTGAGTAGGATATTATTAGATACATAGGTACTTAATAAGGACCTATTATTAATAATATAATCAATTCATCCCAATTTCCATTCCCAATGTGGGACATAAAAGTAATTCATTCATTCATTATACCATATCCGCTCCCTATGTGGAGCATATGGATTCCACAAACTACCTCCAGGCCAAGCGATCGGCCGCCAGCTCCCGCGCATCCCCCCAAGTCAAGTCCACGTCCCGCAGCTCTGACGCAAACTGCCGACGAATTGTCAACAGTGGACGACCGGGACGCCGAGAACCTGATGCCTTGTAAAATAGGCAAGCATGGTTAAGGCTCTCGGAAGCATACGTAGTATATGGCCTAGCCAGCCGAAACGCCTTCGCCGGATGACAGTAGATACCACGGGTTGCTGTGTCCGTTGCCTCACCTCTGTGTTCCTTACAAAGTCAAACCACCGCACACCTAAAATTCTTCTAAGACACCTATTCTCAAAACTCAGAAGTCTGCTGTCTTGGGCCCTAGTTAGGTGCCACGATTCGCAGCCATAGAGAAGCACAGTAAATATCCGATCTCCAGACAGCTTTCATACTGTTTGAATGCGGCGCCCGCTACTCCAAGCCGCACTCCCAGTTCTTTCTGAACTCTGCCGTTTTCTGTCATGTACGCTCCCAAGTATTTGAAGCTCTCGACCCTTTCGATGATTTGTCCCGACAAAGCCAGGGGGATCTGGGCATCTTGACACGAGCTGTTACACATAACATGGGCTTTACCATAAATGTAAATACTTAATTAATTTAAATTCCACAAACTGCCTCCAACCTAAGCCACCTAGCCGCCATCTCCCATGCCCAATATTTTACCATAATATCTTAAATTGGCATTTTTTCATATTTTGGCTTCCATATCTTTCCAAGTCATCGCACGACATGCGATAGGAAATAAGTACACGTTTTTCAGTATTTTTTAAATTAGGGAAATCACTGACTGTAGAATCGAGGAAGGCCGAGAAAGACATGGCACGACCAAGTGACACAAGTGCTTGATTGTGGGCATGTAAGAAGTCGGAATAATCAAAGTGCGTGCATGAGAAGATGTATGAATGTGGAGGAAGCAAGAGAAGTATGCCAGGAAAGAGTGGTGTGGCGTTCTATCCTCTTTGCCTACCCCTTCGGGGAAATGGCGTGATGGTTAGTTAGTTAGTCAGGAAATCAATCTCTGGTTTTTTTATATCTGCTATTATTTTTATAGATGTATTGATTTTGGATAGGCGTTATTTTTTTCAAAATCAGACGTTTTTCCATTAATTTTTGAAGTTTCTCAGGTTCAAGCCCTTCAAGGTTCAAAAATCAAATTATTATTTTCTGGGTTATTATGCCGCCTTTTACACTATTTACTTTGAACGTTTTCGAGATCATAGCATTATTTTAATATTCATTGTTTGGGATGACGTAAATATATAAGATTTATAATCTTCTTAGTTAGGTAACATTTTTGAAGATAAGTTTTTATTATTTTATTAGTACCTACTTACCTATATTTTTTAATTTTTTCTTTCAAATTTAGGACATCAGTATTTCAGTATTTTTTAGATAGGAAATATTCAGACATGTTTGATATATCATGGGACTTGTTTCAAAGAATAATACTAGGTACTATGACGACATGTTTTTTCAAGGATAAGTGATAATTAGGTAAAAAAATATAATAATGAATCCGCCTCTCGGAATCTTCCAGTTGTAGGTTCTACAGTGCAGATGAAGAAAAACCTGAACACATCCTATGTGACTGCAATGCTCTACAACTCTACATCAAAAGAGAAGTAACATTCTTGGAGGCCTCCTTTGTGGCCCAGTTTTTCAAAAGCCTGCGCCTGGGGAGGAATATAGCATTGGATGTGCTAGTCCTCACCCTCCTCAAGGTTACAGGCAAGGAGGATGAGGACCCTCACTTAGAATAGAAATCAAAATAATAAGGTTGTATTTTCGGAATTCTCCTGTTAATAGAGCAATCCACTTGCTGAATATGGCTTCTGCACAAAAAGTACATACAGGGTGTAACAAAACTTGATGTACAAGCGGGAAACCAATGAATCTACTTCATATTTGGAGACGATTGTGTAATATGACTTTTTTAATCTGAGCTTTGAAAAAAAAAATTTTTTCTTCTCACAAAATGTTTTCCTAAGTTTAGCAGATTAAGTAAAATTGCTCAAATTCTTATTAAAACGTGTTTTTTAATTATGTTTTCGTTATGGATAGTATTAATTTGACTAAATACATGATATTTGATAACAATTTGCCAAAAAAATCGAAAAAAAAATCACTAAGGGTCAAATCAAAAAAAATATTCAACAAAACCGACTCCAAATATTATGTAGATTCACTGGTTTCCCGCTTGTTCATTGAGTTTTGTTACACCCTGTATAGACATTTTGTGGACTATCGCCTTTCATATCGAGATTGTCGATGAGTGTACTATATGTCCCGTTTTTCTGATTTTCCATTCATTAATCCCTAAAATTTACGGAATAGGTCACCTTTAATGTAAGCTTTTGGGCATATAATTTGAAATAAATTAATAAAAAATATATTTATGGAAGAATAGTAAAACGTTTTATTAAAATGCTATAAACCCATACAAAATGCATTATATACATGGATCTACTACTAATTACAAACATTAGTAAAAATAAATGCATAGATAAACAAACTAACTATTATCAGACAAAAAATCACTATTGACACAGCCAAATGTGTAGAGATTTAACCCCCAGCCTGCTGATGTATCGACATGATATGACAATAATTAATTCTCACACAAAGATTTCGGTATGACCTGGGTAGTATGTTCTTCTTATACTTTAAATTAGAGAATTTAAAATAATAACATTTCTTATTAGATTTGTTGAAATCAAATTAACTCTGTATTTACTGAATTCAAAAAGCACTAAAAAACTTATGTATAGTCACCAGGCAGTGAGTTAATAAAGTAAATGTGTACAGATAAACATTATTTTATCAGCTAAATACAATTAAAGTATTGCAATATTACAGTTTTTAACTGAATACAAAAATATTCTTGTTTCTTTTAAAACATATCAATAGATAGCTATTTAATACATTTGTATAAAAATATAGTTTACAAGTATTCTGAGAATATTTGTTGTAAAGAAACCTACGAAGAAAATACAGATTTTTAAATATTCCAGATAAAATAATCATCGAACAATGATTTCTTCCTATCAGTGATGGAACAATCTAATATTAGTATGTGCCATGGTGATTTTGTGGTCATCACACGCCTTGATAACAGCTTCGTCATTGGTCGATCCAGATGGGCTTCCGATGTATTGGACTCCGTACTGAAACAGAATATAAATATTTTATCAAAATGAAAAAGATCAATCTATTTCAAGGCAGGTAAACCAGTAATTAATAATAACAAAATATTCATAAATGTGACTGTAATAATGTGATTATTAATATGTCAAAAATGAGCTGAGAATACAACGTTATACCTAACATTGACCACCACATTTCTGTCCAAGAAACATGTTTCTATCTCTTTTCTATGTCGAGATATTTAATTTTTAAAAATGAAATTTCAATCAAAGAGTACTGAAATAAAATCTTTGACTTTTTGAGCTAGTCTCACGGTGTGGTGTGTTAAAATGATTGAGGTTGAAAGTTAGAATTATTAGAATAATTCATTAACAAATTATTATAGGTACCGGCCTGAAAATTAAAAACATTTCATTTGCTGAATGCTCTGTTGGAAAAATAGCAGCGAAAAGATAAAGTTATAAAAATAATCAAACAAGTACCTGAACTGCGCGATCAATGTTGTCTCTGAATGGGAAGAAAGCATCTGAAGCCAGAGCAACCTTGTCCAACTTCTTCATCCATTCTGCTTTCTGGTCTTCCGTAAGAGGCGGAGGAATAACTTCGTACATCGACTCCCAATCTGTCACCGGCATATCAACACCTAAAACAAAAGATAAATTTAATACACCGTCATTCAGATTTATCATGGGTATTATAAACAAAAGGAGGCATCAAATAATTATTGCTGGATTGAGTTCTACTATTATTTATTTATTAAATAAATAAATAGGACTCAATCCACCATTTCATTAAATACCACCTTCACCACCAAGCGCCCTTGAGATGATATTTCATAAAAACGGCGCTTTATAAGTCATCCTATTATCATTATAAATATGATTTATCTTACCAACAGTGGCGCTCACATAATTGTCGATTGCATTGGACATATTGGCCCTCATGACTCCCGGCTTGAACTTCATGCCCTGGACATTGGGGTGCTGCCGCAGCCACCAGTTGGCCGCCTTCAGCCCTGCCAAGCGGGTGCAGTGGATCCGGGATTGCTGACCAGCACCGATACCAATTACCTGGAGAAATACCATGTATTTATAAATAACTATTTCCTTTTTTGACCACCCAGGCCACGAAACCCATTAAAACGTAAAATAGTTATCATCTCTGTTGAATCACTTTCTTAATTAATAATAAATAACAAAAGTAAAAACCTGTCCATCTCTTGCGTAGCAAACAGAGTTACTTTGCGTATACTTGAGAGCAATAGTTGCTACAACTAGGTCCCGCAAAGCTGACTCTGGCATCGATTTATTCTTGGTCACAATTTTGGAGAAAAGTGAGGAATCTATCTCTACATTGTTTCTCTTTTGTTCCAATGTCAATCCAAACAAAGTTTTGCGCTCTATCGGAGTCGGAATGTATGTTGCATCCATCTGTAAATTTAAACAACACAATTTGAATGTGGGTTATAAAACAGACATTTTAATTTGCTTTTTTAATTTTCAGTTCCATCGATATATCAGTTTTTAGTAATATTGTATAAAAAATTCCACTCACGAAATATTCAATCAAATTAATTAACCATGTTGCATATAAAATACCAAGTGTTTACAAGTTTTTGTATATTTCTATTTCTGCAGCATAAGGGGTTTTTCACAACTGCTGTATCATTTTCTAATATTTTAGATAATCTACAAAAGGGCTGCACTATGTATGTAGTTTATTGAAAACGCAAACCAGTTCCTTTCGAGGAGTAGTTTTCAGTATTATGAATGGCACAGTATGTGTGAAAAGACCCTTCTTATCTAGACAAAAGCAAGAACAATTGGGTATTTGAATATCTTTTTAACAGCCACAGATCTTTACTCATTCAATTTTTATGCATTGTTTACATCAACTGAAAATTCACCTGCAGTACACAATATTTTCCTCCCTTCTTCTTCTTCAGTATGGCGAGTGCCTCATCTGTGTATCCGGGGGCGATGACTCCATCGGACACTTCCCTGGCCAGGATTTTGGCAGTAATGGCGTCACACTCGTCAGAGAGAGCCACAAAGTCTCCGAAGGAGCTCATGCGGTCCGCCCCTCGAGCTCTCGCATAGGCAGTGGCTATCGGAGTTAACTGTTCACTCAGGTCTGATACCATGCAGAGAGAAGCCTGAAAAAACCATTGTTCTTGACTCAGATAAAAAAAATGTTTTCTACGGTTGTTATGCTATGTTCTTAGGCTTTATGTTGCCGACGTCTTGGAGCATGTAATCCAAATTTTAAATTGTCAAAAACATTTTTTATAATTGCAATACTGAATTCAAATAATCACAGCTAAGCATATCCATAGAGTAACCTTTCTTGACATTTGTCTATTTTTAAGTCAAGCCATTAAAAAATTACCAAAGTTCATACTAGTCTTTACAAAAAACTACCAAAATCGAGATAAAATAACAGCAAAAAAAATAATGTTGGCTGTTCAGATTTTACCTGAACATCATCTAGAGGTAGTCCAACAGCAGCGCCGGCCGGGGAGACGTGTTTGAAGCTGGCCGCAGCGGGAAGTCCAAGGGAAGTCTTCAGCTCCGTGACGAGTTGCCAAGCGTTCAGTGCATCGCACAAGTTGATAAAGCCAGGAGAACCGTTCAGGGTGACGAGAGGAAGCTGTGACGAGGTTGTGAACAGCTGGGCGGGGGTCTGGTGTGGATTCATACCTTCAAAGAAGTCAAATAAGTTTACTGCTAGCTCCGCTAATTGGCAAAGTTAGCTCGAGAAACTCTGCACATGATAAAATAAAAATACAAATAATTAAAAAATAATTTGCATTTACCATATCTCAAGGTAAGTTGTGACTTTCCAGCAGAAAACTGTTTTTCCGAAAGTAGTCCGATATGGCGAGATCATAATCAGAAGTATGTGTAAAAGCTTTAAGGGCCAATTCTTGCCTTAAATAATAAAATTATAGAAAATATTAAACAAGCATGCAGTGCATAGAAAAGATGAGCAAATAATTAATAAGTTTTGGTGAAACACAGTGTATAAGTAAGTAATTGTAAATAAAATCATGTTTAAATAATAAATATTAGTAATATTAGTGTTTTTACTTTATAAGCATCAAATTCTAAACACAGTGTTAAAGAATACCTTGTTTCTTTGGAAGTTGTTTTATTCGCTGAAGTGTTCATTTCCTCTATGATTTTATGATAATCATTAGGATCACAAATAACTGTGACTCGATCATGATTTTTAGCTGCAGCCCTCAGCAGAGTTACTCCTCCGATGTCTATATTTTCCACAGCGTCATCAACGGTGACGTTTGGTTTAGAGACAGTATCCACAAATGGATACAGATTGCAAACAACGACACTTATTAATGAAAAGTTTTGTTTTTTCATATCTTCCACATCTGATGGAATCAACCTGCATGATAAAAAGATATGTTGTGAATCACAAGATAATAGAAATGATAATTTGATAAGATGGGTGAATATTCTGCCATTAATAAGTATGTACACTTTTCATTTTGCCCCACGCATCTGACAATCTGGACTTTGGATTGCTAATAGGCTAATAATGCCAGTCAGTGAGGAAGCGGTACAAGGTGATTGTCTTTTAATGCCAGATAAATTATTAAATTTTAGCTTAATAAAAATGTCCTGCCGATGCTCGCCAGGTGTAAGCTCGAAACCGCAGATGAGCCATTGGTTAAAATGTTTAGGAGAAACACAAAAACCTTACAATTTCATGCATTAAAATTATTTTGAAAGATTTGAATAAATGTTTTTTAGTGTTTATAATATATTTTTATGGTATGGTATACGCGAAATTGCTCCTTTTTAAATTAAAATAAATAATTATTTTATTGATTTCAATGTATTTATATTTTTGATAAGGAATTTACTAGTCAATTTCAAGATTATACCTACCAAAATTTTTAAATACTTAAATAAATTTGTATCACTAAAATGACCAAAAATATTATGTAGGTGTTTTGAACATTTTGGTTCATACACAGACGATAATATTGACTGCATGATTTTGGAAGGTATGCACATGGTACGTCTATTTAGCTCAATTTTAAAAAGTTAAAACAATGAAAGTTCTACTTCAAGTGAACAGTCTAATTCCACATTTACTTTTTTGTTTCAGCAAACTTACCAATCTTTACATTGGAAAGGCGAGATATATCACTCTTGGCATGAAAAAAGTTAGGAGGCTGTGAGAAAAACAGTTTCATAGTAACCTCGACAGGATGCCAGCGTGAACAGCAGGATGAAGAGTCTTCACCCTTCCGCCGAGCATCTCGGGGGCTCCAGTGATGTCGGACACATCCATCACGGCCAGTCCAGCCTGCCGCAAGGAGGTGGCTGTTCCTCCGCTGGCCACCAGCTTCAGGCCGCATTGGGCGAGGTGCTTCGCTAACGGAATCAGACCCGTCTTATCGGAGACACTCAATAATGCTACAATTAAAAAAACAAACCATATTATATCGACAATCTCATGCCAAAGTTACAAAGAAGTATGTAGAAAGCCCATTTGAGATGCCGAGATAAAAAAATTAAATTGCTAATTTCAAACCTGTCTGAATTATTAAAAAAATATATTTATTTTCATAGCTAAAAATCTGGTTATTATTTTATTCTACTTGATTTTATTCTACTTGGTGTTGACACCAAGACAATATAATATGTAAGTAGTATAAAAAATAAGACTTGCATTTCTATTTTACGATGACCCTATTTTTACTGGATAAAAACACAATTTTTACAGGTAAAAATACTAAATATTTACTTACTTACATGTATGAATACTTTTTTTCTTTTAAGAAAAATCAAGTACTTATCCAGATAGTGGGTGTAAAAATTACGGTATGTCTACTTTTTGTATCTTATTTATTACATAGAATAATAAAACTTACCCAACGTTGAATTCATTTTTGAGGATTTTTTCAAAGTGATGTTATTTTATCCGCAATAAAGCCGTCTGCAGTGATGTAGCGAATAGCTGTAAGTTGATAACATAATGGTTATTATTATAAACATGTTTACTTACAAAAGTTGTTTATTTCAACAATCGCAGGATGCGTAGGGTGAAACTGATAAAAGATCAAATGTCGAGAGACCTTTTGTACAGAAATTATAATATAATAATAGTTAATCTATCAAGCACAGAAGTTATTGCTTTCACTTAATTAATCAATCAAAGCAGTTAAAAGAAAACTTTTTAAAGTGAAAACCCACCTACATTCATTTGTATAAAAAGGGGAATCTATGGAAAATAATTAATTAAAAGTCAGACTAAAAAACCAAAAGTATTTATCATTGTAGAACATAGGGCAGGGGTCCTAACTAGGATTTCTGAATTTCATATCAAATTTTCCTAAGTACAAATTGTACAACATTTTGGGTCGTGTTCAAATACTCATCTCTGTAGGGATATAAATAACAAATTGTACAGTTTAGTCAGGGCCTAAACCTAAACGGTATGGTATAAGTATGCATAGTATATACCGGTGTTTATAAAATATTGAATATTTAAAAAAATATATATTTGTTTAAATAACTCTAAAATTTATGTTTATTCCGGTGTAACTTAACAACTTGCCGTGCTTTTTATGAGGACTAGTCTATTGCTAAATCCATAGATATTGGTTCGGTCATGTAGAGCGAATGGATGATGAAAGAACGGCTAAAAAAATATATGATGCGACTGTGCCTGAATGTAGAAGTCAAGGAAGGCCGACAAAGACATGGCATGATCAAGTAAAACAAGTGCTTGAAAGTGGGCATGTAAGAAGTCGGAATAATCGACGTGCGTGCATGAGAAGATGTATGAATGTGGAGGAAGCAAGAGAAGTATGCCAGGACAGAGTGGTGTGGCGTTCTATCCTCTCTGCCCCTTCGGAGAAATGGCGTGATGGTTAGTTAGTTAGTTAGTTAAACTATTTTATTAAAATGGTGGAACAAATTAGTTATTTAGAACTAATTTATGCACAGATTTTATTACAACTACTTAAAAAATTGTTTATGGTCATATTAAATGATTATTGAAATTTTTTTAAATATCGCCTACTACTAGTGGTACGTTTATTTAGCCTGTTCAATGATCAGGCTAAATATGCACAAAAAAAATCTTTTACAAAAAGCGTACCGATGGTTGTTTTGAGTGCAGTACAAAAAGTTTTAACTTCGTTTTTTAGGATAAATAAATGTTAAAATAAATGACTTACGAGAGAAAAGATTGTTTTTGAAAAACTTAAAGCAAAGTTTTTCTTTATTATATAGCCTCCACTTCGTTTGCATGCGCAAAGTTTATTTCACTAATAATTATTATTTTCATTACTAAGGCTCTTAAACTATATTTTGAACAGCCATAAAATATTTTGACAGCTGACAGTAATATCCATAGATTAAGCCATTGCTGACTTGCTGAGTCTCAGCACGTGTTATTATATACAAATTGCCAAATGGATAGTGGAAACCTTGGGCTTCAAGCCAGGAACAAACTTTTTGGCACTCCTTGTGGTTAGTATTAGTCACACACAGTAGATGGCAGTACAGTATATATCACGTGTACACCCGGGTCTACTCTCATGCTTTTTTGTTTAACTAACTAACTAACTAACTAACCTTCACGCCATTTCTCCCGAAGGGGTAGGCAGAGAGGATAGAACGCCACGAGTCCCAACTCTCTGTCCTGGCACACTTCTCTCTGACGACTCTTCCTCCACTCATTTACATCTCCTCATGCACGCACGTCGATTATTATTCCGACTTCTTACATGCCCCTTTCAAGCACTTGTTTTACTTGACGCATGCCAACTGTCCCTTTCTCGGCTTCCTCGACTTCTACATCCAGGCACAGTCGCATCATATATTTTTTTAGATATTATTTCATCGAATCCCGTATTTAGTGTATTCTATGTTGTGCGTATTATGCGTTTGAAATTTTCATCGATGCAAAAACAAAGGTAGAATTGTATTATTACGGTACAATTGTTTGGATACATTACGTTTGATTTTACTTTTCCTATCTTTATTGAGTCTTGTGGTATTGATTTTCTTGATCGATTGACGGGCTGGCAGTTATTAAAACGTTCGGTGCTCAAAGTGGTTGCAATTTCTTTCAAAGTGGTCAATAAAGACAATCCATTTGCGATAACAATGACAAAATAACAATTCTGTTAATTTTTTTTTTGAAAGATATAATAAGTGGGGGATTGTTCAGTTTTGGATTTCAGTGAAGTTAAACGCAATTTTCGTGTGTAGTATGTATACCTTTAGTTTTGGTGACATTTACAAAGATCCATCATTTGTGTATCCATATTATTTTAAAATGACATTAGACTTAAAATAATATTAAATATACAATCAATTCATTAGAGCATGACAATTGTTATTTACAAATATTTTATATTGCAGACATCTATTAGGTCGGCGTCGGATTTTTTTTTACAATACAAATAAAGTACAGTACAATTTTTTTTACTATTCTTTCAATCAATAAATTTTGCCTTAATCCTTTCTCTCGTGTAAAAATGTTTTTATGTTTGAAATAATTAGAATACAATCACTTTTTTACGACCTTTTTGTTGTTGTTTTAAGTACAAAAAATATCTAATTTTACGACCATTTTACATGATAAATTTACATGAGAGAAATGGAATATCGAAAATATATACATTTGAAATATCCCGCCGTCAATTTTTCGCTATAGTAAAACTCTCACACAAGAGATGGCGCTCGGAAATTTTTTTGAATATGGTTCAAATTTTGATCAACAGTTGTTTGTATGGCAGCTTGCGTTCTTTAATTAGTGTATTCTATGGTGGAAACATCAGGCTTTCGTCGATAGTATTACATTAAAATTATTTGTCTGATAGATAAATAAATTATACTCATCAAATTAAACCGTCGGTACCGAAGTGTTTTTATTAAATGTAAATGTATTTTGCAATTATTCGTGCTCTAGAAGTATAATAAAATATGGATTCCAGTAAAGTTATTCCGGAGGGCTTCAAATCTTGGAAAGATTATTCGCAACATAGAAAAAACCTCAAACGAAAATGGAACGAGGAAAAAATCATAAAGAAAATGGCTAAAACAGAAGAACAGAAGAAAAAAGATGAAGCTTTGATGAAAGAAGAGGCCGAAAAATCGAAAATATCAAACGTGTCCACAATCAGTATTGCGGTACCTGGTTCTATATTAGAGAACGCACAATCTCCCGAATTGCGGTCCTATTTGGCTGGGCAGATCGCCAGAGCAGCTTGCATCTTCAGCGTAGACGAAATTATTGTTTATGATGACATTGGTGACAAAATAAATACAAGAAAATCAAAAATTGATGATATTGACGGAACAAAAATATCGAGAAAGAGTTGCGTTCAGTTAGCAAGAATATTGCAGTACTTGGAGTGCCCACAGTATTTGAGAAAGTTTTTCTTTCCAATACACGAAGATTTAAAATTTGCGGGAATATTGAATCCGTTAGATGCGCCACATCACCTACGAGCTAAAAATGACTTCCACTTTAGGTGCTTAACCCAAACTTGAATACTTCTTTTTCCTATCACTCATTTGCTTTGAATAAGTTTATTATGCTGGTCTCATATTGTAGGGGTATCAACATTTTTCAAAGAAATTTAGCATAATTACACAACTCAATAATCCTGTTTATTCAGGAGGATAAATAAAATTCATTGCTGTAATGAAAATCAGCTATTAAACACACTTTTCTTCAGAGATCAAGATTCACTGCCCTATGCACCATTGGGTGTGGATAAGGGAAAGTAGCAGTTTCCTATGTAATTTGAGAAACATGTTAATGTGTATAGTTTTATGCCATAACTAGCAAAATAATCATGCCATTATTCTGTCACTACTACTTTCGCTTAACCTCACCCAATGGTGCATAGGTAAACCAAGTGCAGTACATTTTAATAACTTGTTACTCCTAGGCATCAAATATTATGAAATAAAATTTGAATTTCAAAAATTATATATAAAAAATAACTGAATTTAATACTTCATGGGTAAATTCCATGACCGTGGAGTACTGAATTAATTGGTTCTAGAATTTCCTAAATTAGATTTTTTTAAACAGATTACTCCTTAAACGAAACACTTCACCCATATATCACATAATCATTCTTACAGCACTATAACAACTGTAGTTCTTGTTTTTTTAGGGAAGGAATAACAATGAACAAGAATGTAAAGCCCGGGAGGGGATCACAAGTTAATGTTGGCCTCCTGCAAGATGTCTCCGTGGATAAACTAATCACTCCGGGTATTCGTGTGACCGTTCGAATGCTCCCCGCTCCTCCCGGCAGTAAGAAGTTACGCGGTAAAGTGGAGAGCCTGGCAACCCCCCGAGCTGAGACCGGAGTATATTGGGGATATGTTGTGAGGATCGCAAACACCCTGAGTGAAGTGTTCTCTAAATCTCCATACAAAAACGGGTTAGCTAAATTCAATGGATTTTGTTAACTATTCTAGCTAATAAGTTTATGAATTCTTTAACAGATGTAGTAATTTATTGAAAATGTAGAATCTTGTTGTACATAATAGCTTGACCTGCTACTTGACAACATGCGACATCGCAAACATCATTCATTACTTCTGCTTTGACGCCATACAAATTCTGTCGCAAAGTACCGTATGATGTTAATGATATAGCATACTGCATTTAAAAAGATGTGTCTGGGCTACGACTTCAGCTCTATTACGTGACCTACGGCTATCACAGATCACTTAAAATATATTAAATATTGCAATGTGTGACATTTATTAGGTTCCTATCGATATCCGCCCCATCTATTCTACTCCTGTTGCTCAATCACAGATCACTATCGACGTAGTTAAAAACGTAAAACCCCGTGCTAGCCCTAACGATTTGACCGATCACAGTTCGATACCGTGGGTATCGGTTCGGCTATCGAGCATAGCCGATCTGAGCCGAGCGGGGCCGATCATTCGATATCGCGGCCGATATCAAAATAAATCAACGCGCTTGTCGGATTTTTTATTATGTCGACTGCTTTTCTCAATAATGGCTTGCGAAACGCTAAATTATAATAAAGAGTGGCGACCTGCATGGCTCGCACTGTGTCTCTAAAATTATTGCTTGTTGACAATGTGTTTTTTCCTTACAGGTATGATGTTACAATTGGAACTTCAGACCAAGGTGTGAGTTTGGACAGTATTTCAGAAAAACAAATTAAATACGACCATGCCCTAATTCTGTTTGGTGGCCTCCAGGGTATTGAAGCTGCACTTGAAAGTGATGAACAGTTAGCTGTTGATGATGCCAGCCTTTTATTCGACCATTACATTAATTCCGTTCCTACGCAAGGGTCCAGAACTATCAGAACAGAAGAAGCAATCCTAGTTACTATGTGAGTTTGCACTCAGAAAAAATAAAATCGAACAGAAAATTAAAGTGAAAGAGTTTATTTTTAGTGATAAGATTGCTCTCAGAACTATCAGAACCGAAGTGATTTAACAAGTCCCAGTAAAACTGAAACACAAGATTCAAAAGGAAGGAAACTAATTGTAGAACAAGACAATATGAGTAGGTTTGAGGAAAAATAATGTATCCTTTGTGTATAAAATAATTTGTAATGTATTTGCTGTTTTTATTTATTTTTAAATAAAACACCTTGTTATTCAAGTTTTTTTTTAATTTTATTTATAAAAGAAAAGTTAACATAACTTGTATAAAAACAAACATTCTCATCAAAATATCACCTTATATTATTGCCCAACCTTTTCAAAATATTTCTTATGAATATATATTTTTTACTGTGAGATCCAACTGGAAGTATTTTGAGCTAAGCCCATTATGCTATAAATATTAAATCGAATTTTTCTTAAAAAGAAAAAATGCTTCACAGAACCCTTTTTTGGCACATCGGAATGTAGTAGCATCGAAAATCAAAATAATGGTCATCCGATTCTCACAGAAAACAAAATTACAAAATATGGATGGCTTAAACATTGCACTTGTGGATGGAACTTTCTACGGTATTTTTGAGATTAGCGATTACTGATTTTGGATCAGGAGATCCCGTGATTGCAGTACCAGATACAATCATATTAGCACCAGCCTGAAATATAAAATACATATTCTGTAATTAAAATAATTATAAAATGAAATATATAATAAGCTTGAACCTAGACTTTGAAAACCAAATGGCAAAATTGGGATTTCAAAGTAATATATTAAAGAAACTATGAATTTGTTAAGAGCATTTTTACATAACATGCTAAGGTTGTTTCTGTCCTCAAATAATGCTACTACTCTCCCTTCTCTGTGACCAATGGTGCATAGGGCACTGCATTGTTACACCAATGAGAGTATTACTCCACTTTTAAGAAAAATTTGACAAAAATGTTAATTATACAAACTCAAAAAAGGCTTGTAACCACCGAAAATCGCATAGAAGTTGTAATTCATATTTTCCTGTGATTTTTTAGTCTAAAAAATGATTTCATCTGCTATTTTGACCGATTCATTGAAAATACTAATTTTTAACTGTAAATGGAAAAGAAATCTTACTTCAGCACAAGCGCTAATTGTTGACAACCCTACTCCTCCGTCAACTTCAATATCTAGAAGTGGATACTCATTCCTGAGCCACCGAACTTTCTCCATTTGATCAAACATGAACTTCTGCCCTCCTGAATGACCTTCTCCACATCCGATCTGGCTACGTACTAGTTACCATATCAGCCAAGGAAATGTATTCTGCTACCGAAGTAACTGGAGTTCCAGGCTTCAAGGCAAGGCCCACCTTAAAGAAGAGTATTTTATTTTATAAAAAACCTTAAGGAATTCATATTACCATAGAGGATAAATACATGAATATTATTCTACAGAAAATATTTCTCCAAGTGTGTTATGTAGGTTTTGGCAACCAGCTTGCTTATCATCAAAATAAATAACCTAATTAACCTTATAGCAAGATAATGTTTATAAACCGGAGAACTAATTTACACTATAAATTGCCATTTTTTGTAGAGGTTTTTAGTCGTTGTCTTTTAGATGAGAAAATAAATAGCTACCTTCATTCCGGTTCCATTAATTTTTCTGCAGACTGCAGCAACATCTTCAACTGGTTCAATATGAAATGTCTACTGGTCTACTCCAGCATCAGCCATAGGTTCAATCCACTAGAACAGACAAAAATCAAACTAATTAAGTAAAAATATACATATATGGATAATAAATTTATAATATGAACATATATGTTGAAAAATTGGTCACTTGCTCAAACGAAGTTCAGAAGTAACTCAAATGAACCTTCAAAAAGCTAATGTGGATTGCAGAAATTCCTGGAGATGGCCTATACACCAATGCAGCCAGCTACTGCGAATATTCTGAATAGAAAATACATAGTGGTGAGACAGGGACTTGCAGAAGGCATCCAGCTGACTTCCTATTTCAAGCAGCACCTCTTCTATTCCCCAAGATGTACCTAAGTCTATGGATCCAGACATAAACAGTTACTTAAAAAATTACAGAAATTCAGCCGGAGAAAGACAGGTCTTTCGGCAGGTAAGGTACACAGCGGGGATGTAGAAAATTTATGTAGATTGGCAGGTTATATCGACATCAATAATTCAAATCACCAGTTTACTTAAAGTATTACAACCTTGATTGGATCAGAAACCATCATATAAGTGTTTCAAAGAAGCATTTTTAATTTTTGACCTCAAACACTTGACAACGGGATGACCGAATGTTAGGTTAGGAACAAAGTGTCCGTCCATAACATCCAAATGCAAATAATCAGCTCCACTATCCATCAACCTTTGGGACTCTTCGTAAAGTTGTGCCAAGTCAGCATTAAGGATTGAATGTCCTCTTTTACATTTCACAGAAGTGGCCATAGCGATTAATGTTGGCGTCTTGCGCGATACAAATCAAATAAATGTCACCGAATGTCAAACATATATGTCTCGTAAGTATTGCCAATATTACACAAGGCATATATTTAGGTACCTACCTCATTTTTATTTATACAAAAAATATTTTACAAAAAATAGTGGAACCCTTTATTGCACAACTCGTGCACGTCAATGCAATATTTTTTAAAGTAATATTTAAAAAGGGGAACTAAATATTTTCTGCATTATCAAGTGAAATTATCATATTTAATATATTATGTAAGTCAGCTTTTTTTAATTTACAAGGAGCACTATTCGAGTAATACTATACTACTACTTTTCTTATCCACACCCAATGGTGCATAGGGCACTGCATCGCACACCAAAGTGCAGTGTTTTGTTATTGATGATTTTAAATCTTATGAAGGCAATAGATGATGCATGATCAGTGAAATTCTCCTATTTAATATATTCCAAGTATCACAGCTTAAATTTTAATTTACAGGAGCATAACATGAGTATTACTATTTTATACTGACTCCCTTCAGGAATCGAACCCCGCGACCCTCCACGTGCATAGGACACTGCGACCTCATGCAGTGCAGCTAAAATTTATTGATGATTTGTGTTACAAGGCAGATGATCACATGATTTTCATAATTCTGTGCCGGTCCAGGGTATCACACAGTTGGGTTGAGCAAAATTACACATAACATGTAAATAAGTATTTTAATATTAACTCCCTTCAGGAATCGAACCCGCCACCACTCCACGAAATAGAACCCGCGACCTCATGCATGAGAAGATAAAAACGCTACCACTGTGTGTTACTAGGCCGGCACACTACTTTAATTTTTACCTTGATTTGGGTTAAGCCAATCAATTACACATACGAATGTAAGTATAGTAATATTAACTAGCCACCACGCCAAATCTCCAAAGGGGTAGACATTACGCAGTGTAAGTCTAGTAATATTAACTAGCCACCCACGCCAAGTCTCCAAAGGGGTTGACAGAGAGGATAAAACGCTACATCACTCTATCCTGGCAAACTACTTTAGCTTCTACCTTGATTTTTAACTCAATCAAGTACTTTTTTATGTGAATATAAAGTAATTTTGTTTTGAACTCTTTAGAAAATTTGTCAAAAAAGTATGAATAGACACATCATTCTGTCATAACTAAAATATATAGATTTTTTATTATTTCTTTGCTAAGCCATTTACCAACATTTTGATAATTTTTGGTCAAAACAAACATATTATACAGGAAATCTAGCGAAAAAAGGTAATACTTACACAAAATAATTACTCTCTTCCCTATCTGCGCCCAATGGTGCATAAGGCACTGCATTGATACACCAGGTGCAGTGAATCTTGATAATTTGTTTAATAAGCCTTAAGCTATCTTTATATGGCGCAGTGTTTTACTACACAGTTTTTCTGTGCAGTCTGAAAATGGGTTCCGTATAAAGGTAAAACTGCATGAAAAACGGTGTGCTAGTGTCAGATTTAAACTTACATGCGTTTCAAAAATTTTTATGTAAACGTGGTGCTTAAATGACAGATTAAGTTTATTGTATGCTTTTATGTTTACGTAAAAAAACATATAACATATATACATAATACGTAAAAAAACATAACATATACAATTTTCCTGAGAGCACCTGACATACGAATAATAACTTACAATCGCGTTTCAAAAATACACATATTTAGCGTGTCTTTTGACAGAAGTTTGACAGGCTGCACAGTTTTCTGAAACAAGAAACTGTGTAGTTTTCTGAACAAGAAACTGTCTCATATAAAGTGGGCATTACTATCAGTGCCAGTCTGAGGTATCACATAATATGAAATATTTTAATGTGAAAATCGCATTCATATTAATGTTTCATATGGTCCCCCCATTGGCAATCAAAACCCGCGCCCTCATGCATAGCAGCCCAATGCGTTACCGCTGCCTGCTCCATTAGCACAAATTTTGACTAAATTCTTAAATTTAATTAACTAAATTCATAGAAATCAAATAAGTACTAAAATCATCTTAAAGTAATCATTTTAATATACACAGCATAAATTAAATAAATTTGAGCGAGTGGTGTGTCCCAGTGGGTAACGTCTATAATACTATATTGCGACATGAGTACATTAAGATAAAATATTTATCACACTAGTTACTTCATAGCAGGTAAAACCAAAATATAAATTTTGTATGAAATACCGCCTATCTCCCATAATAACCTAACACTATAGGTATTGCCCGGTTGGTCAAAAGAAAAAAAAGTGTCCAATATTTTTTGTCACCTGTAAAATTAATTTATTAGCGTTTGGGCGGTATTGTTTCTTGGTCGAGACATAATTAATGAAGTTCATGAAACATTGTAATTAACTGTATAATATGTATATTCATAGAAAAAATACAAAAAAATACTATTTTAATCTTTTAACAACATCTGTAATCAACAGTCTCTTTCTTTTATCTTCTAAACAGTCTCTTGCAAGAGAGAATACATCTTGTGCCGATTCCCATTTTCCTGCATTTTTGTCCAGCAGTGGTTGGATTAATCCCATCCGAACACATATCATCGACATGTGTGACAATGTCTGTACCCGGTCGTGTGTCATCCATGGGTGGTAGACCAGTAAGAAGTTCTAAAAGAACTACGCCAAAACTAAAGACGTCCATTTTGACAGAAACATCACCTCTAAATGCTTCAGGAGCCATGTAAGCTGTTGTTCCCATTACATTTGACGTAACAGTTTGGCTTGGTAGCAGCTTAACAAGGCCAAAATCACAGATCTGCGGAAAAAAACCAACATTGATACTTACAAATAATATTCTTAAGATGTAAATTTGATGGTGTGCGGCTGGCCACACTGTTGGCACTGGAATTCAGTACATGCGCAGTTGCAGAATCAGCGCAGGCAGTTGCACAGGTACCAAAAATGAAGTTTAATTTTTTGATTGAGTATTTTTTAACTATTTAAAAAAACATAAATAAATAGATTTGGGTGCATTGATATAAAAAATACTTATAAAAATGCGAAAAAAACTTAACAGCCTTATTTGAAAATTAAACATTATGTATGTATTATATGAAGCAAGTTTTGTTTTTAAGAATAACTAAAAATGCAATAAAAGTGGTTGTTAACCAATGTCCAGTTGAAAGATAATATAACTAGGTACTTAGCAATAAGTGCGATCTTGTACACTATTTTACAATTTATCTTAAAATTTTAAAAATAAACAGAAATAATATAATAGCGTACTTGCTAGAATTTACGCAACAGAGTTACTTTTTTAAAAACCAACATTCACTTACTTTAGGCTTGTTTGTTTTAGTAAGAAGAATGTTCGCTGATTTGATATCTCTATGTATTAGAGGAGTGGAGAAACCGTAATGTAGGTACTCTATCCCTTGAGCAGATTCCAATGCTATGTTGTGTCTGACATGTGAAGGTAGATTAGCATTCTTAGAAATATTATCTCTCAAAGATCCTCCCTCTATGTACTCGTACACCATACAGTAACTTGGTCCATCGCATGAATATCCCCAATAATGTAAGAGGATATTGTCATTATTATACTTAGAAAGAATTTCGACTTCGGTTTTGAATTGTTTTTGAAATGATAGGTTCCCGATAATGTCCAGCAGGTCAAAGAGTTTTAATTTCTTCACAGCAACTGGATGATCAAGCAACCCTGTGGTAAGGTACACTGTTCCAAAACCACCATCTCCTATTTTCTTCGCTGATAATCGATTATCTTCGTGATCAAAAGAGTCAGAAAAGTTATTTGTCACTTTCTGCAACTCTTTATACGAAAAGTGAGGAAGAATAGTGTTCAGAGAAGTGCTGGTAATAGGCAATGTGTCGCTAATTTTTGGGAAATTCTGTAATGCACTAAGTTCTGGAATGTTCAGCTCTGAAGTGAGATATGTTTCAGACTGCGGAATGCCTTGTAAAAGGCCAATGTTTTGAATGTTTTCCTGGGTGCTTTGTAGCATATTAAAGTCAGGAATGTTTGATTCAGAACTAGGTAACATTGAGGTATTGGAAACATTCATATTCACAGCTTCTAGGCTGGAGTTATTCAAAGAGTTGCTGATAAGGTTGTCGTCAGTAGAATTCAAGTTCACATCACTATTACCGTTGGTCTCATTCGGTTCTGTAGAAATGTTAGTCCCACTATTTAGTAACATACTTATAGCAGGAATATCTACACATTCACTGAAAGATTCTGTGACATTATTGGAATTACTTCTTCCCAATAAACTATTCCCATTATTTGAACCTGAAGTAACATTTGTTGAATTCGTCGACACAGAAGGAAGAGTGCTGACCGAGTTTACATTCATATTAGGGCGGCTTGAATTGGTTAGTGAAAGAAAGTTATTATAATGCCCATCAGATAACATATTTTCTGGTGAAAGTTTGTTGTCAATGTTTTGATTATAAGTTTGTAGATTTTCAGCAGTTAAATTAGGATATGATATGTTTTCTAGCACGCTTTCAATGTTTACTTTTTCTAACTCCTTCTTGGCTAGAATATGTGGTAGCGAAACATCTACTCTGGCAGCTGGTCCAGTTTTTGGTCTTTTAGGGAGTGAAACTAAAAAAGTAATGAAAATATAAATCAACATGCATGTTAACAGAAACTGACCATGCATGTTAACAGAAACTATTTATAGAAAATCTTAGGTTGAGGAATTTTCGCCTTAATGTTTGCCTTTCTGAAGGGAGTTGGAATAGGTTGAGGTATATCTGTGTATATGTGTATAACTTTCTCTTTTATATATTGGTATAGCAATAATGACACATAACAATAAATAATAACATTTTACCTTTCAATAATTTATCAGAAACAAAATCTGCAGCTCGAAATAATTGTGCCTCTACCAAAATATTCCGTAAATTTGCAAGTGTAGGACGGATCCTTCCAGACGTGCCCCATTCGTCGTCAAACAAGATTTCAGTACATTGGCGTTTTTGTTTGATACCTTCAAATTCTATAAGTCTGTAAATAAGCAAAAATGATGTTACAGCTAATTATCTTCTTTGCCCAACTTTACAGTCAATAATCATAAAAAATATTACCTCATATCTTCAGTACTATATTTTGGGATGAACTTTTTACTATCTGGCTCTTTCGGGATACGGGACATAAGTGTCTTCCAGGAATCAGAACTTTCTAATATTTGAATAAGCTCAAAAATATGTCCTATATCCACTTTACGAATTTCGGTTGACGGATCCATAGTTGAATTCTTTTTAATTAATAACACAATTTATTATTACAATGATGTTTACAAAAGAAAACACAACGCCGACTTCTTTTCTTGATTTATGATGCCGTTGTCTTTCTTTATCATCACTTTATCATCACAGATTATTATTTATTTGACATCATAGAATTACACACTTGAAAAATATTATATCATGGTATCATGGATCATTGGATGCACAGATTATATACATTGGATGATTCCCTGTTGTCTGTCAGCTGTCAGTGGTCTATCCACAGATTATATACGGTCTATCTGTGGGTCTATCTGTCTGTCACCTGTCACCTCAAACGTCATACAGTGATGAAATCTCCCCAGATTTTTCTTTAAAAATTCCCTGGAATAAAAAAACCCGCATTTTCTAAAAATTACATTAATCTAGGTTAGCTAAATTGGATAAGTACCCAAAGATATACACCAATATAAGTAGGTACCACATATAAAAAGCATCAAAGACAATACACTCTATGCTGCGCTAGAAAAACGAAGAAAGCCTATTTTTGACGTTTCGTTTAATTTATCTTACTCTATAAATTTTGTGAATTGTTTTATGCTTATTATGACATTTGTGTTAATCATATAATCTTGAAGTCTTGAAGGGATCGCTAAGTATATAATCCTGTGGCCCGTCAACTCACCGCCATCTTTATTTCTGTCGCCATATTGGAAATAGGAGCCATTATTACTCACACATTATTTGTATGTGTAGAAAGCTTATATATATTTATTTGGTCACTGTGTTAGTGTAAGTAGAGTGAAAAAGAAAATGAAATACAGTAGTATGAGAAGGATAACACATTAAAGGTTGTCGTACTATATTATCTGTGGCTTGCATAAACTTCATGTGTGTAATTGTGTATTATCTTCAAACAATTTTGCGACATTGTAAAACATTCGGTTAATTAAGCTTAATTCTTTTCAATGGACAAAATCAGAGGTTTGGTGTTGTGTGTTGTGTTTTCGGATGCAATAATTATAAATCGTCACCGAGCATTATTTTCCTGCTCGATTAAAAAAGAGTGCATTTTTCGCGAATGGATTTGGCTGGCGGATTGAAGATTCCAAAGAAAGTGATTTTGCAAAACGCCTTTTACAATTACGGATTATCGGAAAATATTTATGTAAGTTTGTCAGTGTTTTATTTAGAGAAAATGTGCTACTCTCCAGATGATTTTGTTATACTATATAATGTATTCAAATCAGATTAAAATATAATTTTTATATATATTTTATATAATCAGATTAAAATATAAGTAAACAATTTTTTATCATTCTCCAGACAATAGTTTCATTCTTTAAACCCTCAATGAAAAATGTAAAAAATGAAACAACGTGAGAAAATGGCGATAATTTATGCTTAATTACACCCGAAATGCTTAAAATAAAATTGAAAAAAATTACCGAAAAATTTAAAAGCCCATTTTTCAGGTTTTTTTCAATTTGACATTTTATTCCAAATTTTCCCAAAATTTTTAAAATTTTTAAATTTTTTTTAAACCCCCAAAAAAAACCTTAAAACAAAATTTCTTTTTTGAAAGACTGCTCAAAAATTCATAACTATTATATGAATTTTATATCACGCCAAACCCCAAAATACAAATTTTAAATT